>WOGZ01000347.1:0-33129 GCA_009733775.1 Alectoria sarmentosa
TTGATAATTTTAATACGCACGATTAAATCGAATATTTTATAAATTTATAATTTAACAAATTATTTAAAAACGATTCGATTTATAATATATCGCATAATAAACTCATAATAATAATAAATTATTTAAATAACGCGTTTGAAAAAAAGAAAATTCGATTTTCAAATAATTAAATTAATTCGTTAATGTTATTTATTAAAAAAAAAAAAAATTCGTTGCGATTATATGTTGATTATAAAAAATTTAATGAAATAATTATTAAAAATAATTACTCATTATCATTATTTTCAAATTTTTTAAAAAGATTTATATATGCGAAAAATTTTATTAAAATTAATATTCGCAATGCGTATTATAAAATACGAATTCGAAAAAATAATGAATGAAAAATCGTTTTTCGAATTCGCTATAATTAATTTAAGTATCAAATAATATCTTTTAATCTCGCAAATGTTTTTATAATTTTTTAAACATATATAAATAAAGCATTTAAATCGTATATCGATATCTTTTACGTGATATATTTAAATAACGTATTAATTTATTTTAAAATGAAAAATTTATATTAAAAATACGTGTAAACGATGTTACGCGCGTTATTAAAGCATCGACTTTATACGAAATTATTAAAATGCGTTTTCAATCGTAACGAGATTATCTTTTTGAGATTTATTATAAATGAATATAACATTTAAATGAAATCAACGCGCATTAAAATCATTATTGAATAATCAAAATCAGAATTTATTAAAAACATATTGATTTTTTTAAAATTCGCAAACTTTTATTATCGATTTATGAAAAAGTTTTCGCAAATAATTACGTTTTTAATTAATGTCACGCGCGAAACAAAAAAAATGAAATCAAATCACTTTTTATATTTATTAAAAAAATATACGAGACTTTTAAGATTTTCAAACGAATGTTTATTATAACATTTATTTTGAAATATTATAATTAAAAAACATCGTTTATTATAAAAATCGATATTTTTAAAATAAATATAAATAATATATTTAATTAATTAATTAAAAACGAATAATAACATTTCATTGCGTTTTTTAATTATAAATTTAAAAAAATTAAATTTCGTTAAAACATATATGATAAAAAATTATATGCGATTATGTTAAATTTTAAAAATTAAAAACATTATTTATAAAGAAGCAAATATCTCATTTATGTAATTTTAAATTATAATAATTTACGTTATTTTATAACGATAAAAAAGTTTAATGCGAAGTAAATTTATTGAATTAAAAAATTAATTGCGTTTAATTTTATAATTAAATATCGCAAAAATAAATTTAACTTTGCGAATGCGTCGTTAAAAAAATTTAATATTATCAAATCGAATGATAATGAAAATAATAATAATGATTTTTTTTTTTTTTACGAAACAAGCTTCGTAATCAAAAATATTAATTTAATTTATAAAAACGTAATAATGTATTTATTATAATCAAATTCGTAACATTAATAAAACAATTAAATAATATTATCGTCGCAAATATTTAAATTATAAACTTAAATGAAAAAATGTTTGATAAACGAATACGCATTTTAAACGTTACGATATCATCTCGACTTTTAATTTATTAAATTTTAAAATTGAAAATTTTTTATTTAAAATTGCGAGAATTAATAATCGCATAATTATTTAAATTATAACGTAAAAACGTTTTTATTATAAATAAAAAATAACGTTAAAAATACATTATTAAACAAGATGAATTTTCGAAATAAAAAATCGATGAGAATAAATTGTTATATCGTGATTTTATAATTTATATTTTTAACGATTTTGTTATAAAAAAAAATTCTTTATATAAATTATAATAATTTTAATGTTAAACACTTTTCTCGCAAACGCATTAAAAAAGATATTAAATTTAAATATTATTAAATAAATATAATAAGCGATATAACAAATTATATTTATATTTACCTCGATTGTTAAAAAGTACGAATTTATTATTATAAATTTTATAACGAATTAATATTAATATTATCAAATAATATAAATTCATTTTATATTATAATATTAAATTTCATTATAATTTATTATTTATAAAAGATTTATATATTAATAAGATTTACGATTTTATTTTAATCTTGATAAATAAATTAATAAAATATATAACGTATATAATAATTACAAAAAACTTGAAAATTAATAAATTTATTAATATTATATAACGAAAATTCATATCGTTATAAAATATAATGTAAAATTTGATTCTAAATTGAGATTTATTATTTATAAGTAAGTTTTAAACAACGTTATATTAACATTTAAATATAAAATAAAGACTTAACATTGCGTTTCATTTTTAAATAAATGATCAAATTGAAAAACAAAATCAAATCTTTAAATATTATTTGCGAATTTATTATAATTATAAACAAAATAATTGATTTAAGATTTTATTAATAATTACGTTCGTATATAATAGTAATATACACGTAAACATCAATAAAATTTCGCAAAAATTGTTAATAAAATACATAATAAATTTAAAAAATATTTTTAAAAACAAAATTTTAAAAGAAAAAGCATCGCTTATTATAAAATGAATAAAATAATTATAAAATATAAAATCGCATTTAAAAGAGTTATAAAAGCGAATATTAAAATAATAAATAAATTATTACAATAATTATCATTATGCTATAATCTTTTAAAAAGAAAATAAAATATTATTACGAAACTTAAATATACGCATCTTATGATCAAAAAAAAATTCGATTATAAATAATTTGAACTTTTTAAAATGTTAAAAAAGATAAACACGTAGATTTATAAATTAATTTATTTTATATTTTATACATCGTTATTAAAATCTTAACATTCGCGTAACGATAATTCAAAATCATAAATAATCTTAATTAATAACGAAAAAAAATGAAAAATCAATAAAATGTTAAATAAAAAAAATTCGCAATGACGAAATTAAATATTTCATTAATTAAAAAAATTTCTCATTTTATAAAGCTTCGTAAAAATTAATAAAACATTTCGAAAAAATTAAAAACGTAATTAAAAACTTCGAGCAAATAAAGAAATCACGTAAATTAATATTTAAAACGAAATAAAAAACATAATCGTCGCAAAAAATCAAAAAGCGAGATAAATCACGAAAAAAATAATAATAAAAAATTTATAAACAAATCTTTAATCAAAAAAGTTAATAAAAACGATTAAAAAAAACTCGAAAGTTCACACACACGTATATATACGCATATTTTAATACGCCGAAGCGTCTCGCATTACGAAAAAAACAATAACTTTAAGAATCGTAAACATAAATACAATTATTTAACATTAATTTATATACTTTTTTATATTAAAAAACAATTTTTTGTTAATAAAAATCGTTAAAAAATGATAAAAGATAATAGCGAAGATAATAATAATAACGATAACGATAAAAACAATAAAAACAATAATAATAATAATAAAAAACGACGATATATATAACAATTATTTTTATTAACAAAATTTTCGCATATGTTAATCAAAATTATTTCATTTTTTTAAACGCGTAAGGCGTCGTAAACGTTATCATCGACGACGATAACAATACGCATAATAATTTAATAAACGAAAACGAAGAGATCGATCACGCAAAGATGACTTTCGCGAAAACATCGATCGCATTTAAATTAACGCGTGTTAACTCGCGACTCGATGCAAATCGCGCGAAAATCATTCGCGAAAACACGTATATAACGAAAATAAACGAAAATTTAACACGCGTTAACGTAATTTTTCAAACACTTATTAATTTTTTTTAATTAACGTATTTCAAACGGCGAGAAAAGAAAGAGTAAAAAGAAAAACGATAATAATAAAAACAATTATTGATCTCATTAATTAAATATTTTCTTATAATAAATGCGAATGTTTATAAACGAAGATAATTAAGATCATTATAATAATAATTATTATTAATTTCATTAATTAAACATTTTTCAAAGCAATTTTTTATATTTATAAATAAAAAAGGAGAAAAAAGCAATAACAAAAACGATAATAAAAATAAAAATAAGAATAAGAATAATAGCGGCGGCGGCAATAATTACATTTATAAATCAAAAATTCTCACATTGTTAATTTTCAATTTATAAAAAAAACGATCTTTAAGGTTACAACGACGACGAAAAATGATTAAATTTATTATCAACATTGTTAATATACTTTTCACGAATTTCGTCGACTCTCGCAATTAATTAAATTGAATGATTATAATCTTGTTTAATTATTATTTTAATTAATGTATACGTTTCATTATTGTAATAATATATAATTCGTTAATACATTATTATAATAATAAAGAATATAAATAAAATAACAAATATGAAAAAAAAAATAACATTTATTAATAATAATATTAATGTTGATATTAATGTTATTATTATTAAAAAATTAAAATGAGAATGAAATTTTGAACTCATTAACGCGATTTTCAAATAACAATAATAATAAAATCACAATAATTAATAATAACAATCGCATTTCGCAATAATGATAATAATATCTCGCAACACAATTATAAAATGCTTACGTTTTATTAATCAAAATAACAATAATTATAATTGCGTTATCGCGATTATAACATATAAATATATTAATATATTTACGAAAATTTACGATAAACAATTTACATATTTTAAAATAATAAACGTTAATTTAAATTACGTTCAATTAATAATAAATAACATAAATAAATATAAAAAATTTATAAACATTTAAATGCAACACGCAATGTATTAAAATTCAAAAATTAAATCTTTTAAAAGAGAAAGTAATTATAAAAGCGGAAATATTTAAAGCGATTTAATAAAGTTCGCTTAAGTCGCTTATTAAACTTCGTGTTACGTAATTAAAATGCGTTTTTAACATATTTAACAAAAATCTTAAATATTCGCAATTTCTTTTTCTTCTTTTTTCTTTTTTAATTATTAATTTATTTAACAACTTATCGATTGAAATTCGTTATTACGTTTATAAACCTCGTGATTATTTAATTACTACGTAGCTTCATTGAAAAGAGGCCTTATTATCTCACATTTTTTTAACAATTTTTTTTTAAAAACGATTTATAAAATCTTTAACGACGGTATAATTTTAAAAATTTATATATTATTATACGCGTAAAATAAAAACATTAAAATCGATATTCGTTTAATCGTTAAAAGAAAAAATCAAAATTATTATAATGTAAAAAAAAGAACGTGCGTGTGAGTGATATTTTATAAAGCGCGAGATTTTGAAGATTTTCGACTTTATTTCGAATATATACGAAATTTATACTTTATTTAATTAACGTTTTAATATTAATTAACTCGATTTAAAAAAATATACGTCGAACGATTATAAAGATATACGTTTAATAAAGAAAGAATATACGTTAAATAATTACTTATATATATTAAAATAGTTCGCGAAATAAATACTAGCTCATATGACTTAATAAATAATATATACAAAAATTTACAATTCAACGACGTAAGTTTAATTTCATTAATTATCTAAAAATTTTATATAATAATAACTTAATTTAATATATAAATATTTCATAATTTTAATTAATACATTTTTACGAATATATATTAAATTATATCTTATATATTATTTATATATATTTATTTTACGATAATAAATTAATGCTAATATGCTTTTAAATAAACCTTTTAAATTTTTGAATTTTTTTATTCGATTTGCAAGTTTAGTTTATTTAAAAGTTTTTTTTCTTTTTTTTGCAAGCTTAATCTATTTGAGAGTATAAATAAAAATTAAAATTTAACGTTTAATTTATACGTTTAATACGTATATATAATTCGTATAATTCGTATAATTTATACGTTTAATTCGTTTAATTCGTACGTTTACGTTTTATATATATAATAAAAAAATACGATAACGATAAATAATAATAATTAAATTTAAAAAGCACATTCGACGATAATTAAGATATATATTTCATTTCAATAAAAATGAAGTATAATTGAATGCAAAAATGAAAATGCGTTATTATTAATTTAAACGATAAATGTCATGATTTCATTCTACCTTTCTAGTACGCGGCCCGATTGAGTCTAGCGCGGATTGACATTGTCTACATATTCGGCTTCACAGCATATATTATCTCTTCATAGTTATTATTTCGTTTATAGCGAAATACAAAGCATTCAGCATCATTTCGTTTTCTGACAATAAAAAGTTAAATGCAAAAAAGTCGAATATAATAAAAAAAGTTAACGACGACGAAATATCATATATAGTTATTAATTATTTTCGACGATAAATTATATATAATTATTATTTCGATATATAATATAAATTGCTTTAATAAATAATTATTATATAATAATAATTATCGATAATAAATAAAAGTTAAAAAAAAGATCATTTTTTAATTATATAAATAAAATAATTTTTATTATAATTACGTTCGTGTTAAAATTAAAATTAAAAATCGAAAATAAGTATTTTTGAATTTATTGTGTTATTTATATATTTTATAATTACAATTTTTGAGTATAACGTATTAAATAATCAAATTATATTAAAAATGCGTTATTATATAATTTATTAACAAATCTCGATATGCGAGATTAATAAATAATAATTTTATTCGTTTAAAAAAAATGTAATGTAAAATGTAAAAAGATTATATTTATTTTTTAAAAACTTATTCATTTAATTAAAAAAATTTATCATCAAATCTTTTATAATAATTTTTAAATTTTTAAAATCAAAATTTAATTTGTTTCTTACGATTAATTTAAATTTAATAATGAAAAAATAAATAAATTTTATCGTCGATAAACATCGTTAATACGCATTTTAATATATAAAAATCGATCAATAAAAAATCGATCGGAAACGTAATAAGTTTTAATAATAAGATTCGTAATATAACGAACTCGTAATAAAACGACGTAAATAAAATTTATATTAATGTTTTTAATAATAAGATTTACGACGATTTTATTTAAAATTAATTTTTAATTTTTTATAAATAATAATAATACAGACGAGAATTAATAATATTTACGTTCGAGTATACATATTTTCATTATTATTTCATTATTATCTTTTTAATAATATAAATATTATATATTTTCTATTAACAAAAACACATCTTCGTTTAATATAATTAATTATTTCAACGAGCATTATTAATAATATAACATTAAAAAAATCTTAAACGTCGTTTTTTTATAAAATTTTATATATTTTAATTATAATTTCGTTAATTGATCTCTTATTTACATATAAATTTCACGATAATATAACTTTTATTCTCTTTATTAATAACAATTCGTTATTAAAAATAACGTAGTTTTAAACGAAGATTTATTTAACGCTTTTATTAATATTAATAATTTTAAAATTAATAATAAAATATTTAAATAATTCGAGATATCGAAATTTATAATTATTAATTTCTCGATTAATAATATATAATCGTAAAATGTTATTGAACGATTTTTATTTCGTTATATTAAATTTTTTCTTCGTTCATTTAATAAGCGATTATTAACTCTTTATCAAAATAAGTTTTTTATATAATTAATCGAAAATTTCTCGAAATCGAATAATTTTAAATAAGATTTCTTATTAACGCATTATTTAAATAAAAATAATAATTTGATTAATAATTATATATGTTTTGAGATCGATTAAAACATTTTTAAATTTATGTTATAAAGTGTTATAAAAAGCGATAATTAAAATAATAAAAAATCGTTTAAAATCGTTTTAAAAAAATGTTCACTTTTTTATAAAAAGTATTATAATTAAATTTAATTTAATATAATTAATAATTAATATAATAAAAAGTTTAAGCGTTTATTATTATTTTTTATCGATAATTAATAATTAACAATATTGAAAGTTATTTTAAAAACGTAAAAGAAAAATTTAATTTAATTTTTGAAATTTTTTTTTAATGAATAACGAAAATAATCGATAAAAATTATTATGAATAATATAAATCGTTATTTTCATAAAAGCATTTTTTATAATTAAATAATCATTTTTTTATTAAGTTAATTTATAAATTGAATATTTCGAAATTATATCGATAATTTTCGATTTTTTTACATTAATTATATCGTTAACGTGTAAAAGAAATTGAAATTCATTTTTTTATAAATAATAATTTATTATTTAATTGAAAACAACTTTTTGCTTAGCATTTAAAATGTGTAAATTATTTATTTAATTAAATTAATAAAAAATGAAAAATCGTTATTAAAGTTATCGTATATTAATTCGATATATTATCTCGTTTATTTTATATTAATATCGAAATTCTTATATAATTAATCGTGATTGATATTTTTCGATCGACGATTTATATTAATTTCAATTAAAATTATTTCATTATCGTGATGTGAATTATAAAAGATTAAAAAATTTTGATTTTGATAATTTAAATTATTATATTTTACATTAAAAATAAATTCGTTTAATGATAATAATCAAGTAATAAACAAATCGTTTAAAAGATTGAAAAAATGAAAAATAATTATCGTTTTAATAACTTTAATAAATTTGTTTTCATTTTTTATTAATAAATAATAAATTAATTAAATTAACATTTCGAAAGAAATAATAAAACACGATTTTCGTTTTATATTATTACGAATAATTCGTTTTTTAATTAAAACGAGAATATAAATCAAGAATCTTTTATTTTCGTATAAATCGAAAAGTTTTATTGCGTTAATTATAATTTTATATAATTATCATAAAAAAATTATTCGTTAAAAACTCGTTGAAAATATAATAACGTTTAATTTAAATCTTATTTAAAATAATTTTTAATTTATTTAAATGAAATCTTTTACGTTAAACGTTATTCGATTAAATATCGAAATTAACGATCGAGCGAAAATTATCGCGAAAATCATAATTTAATAATAAATAACACATCTTTTAAGTTAATTAATCGCGTTTCGATATTATTTTATTATATAATCAATTCATTTAAATAAGCATAAAGATGATATTTAAAAAATTATATAAAACGTTTTTATTCACATTAATGAGCTTTTTTTTTACGTGTATTTAACGAAATAATAAATCGCATTTTTTTCGTCGATATAAAAAGCGAAATCGATATTCGTAAATTATGTTATATTAATAATAACATTATATTTAAATAAAATCTTTTTTTAACAATTAATATAAAAAGAAATAAAATTATTTGAAAATAACGTAAAAAAATCATTTGAGCAATATTTAAAAATCGATTATAATCGTTAATTAATTAATTAATAAAAAAAATTGTATAATGTTTAATCGAATTGAAAATTGTATAAAAAATATAAATTCGTTATTAAGTATATTTTAAAACACACGAAATTCAAATATATCGATTATAAAATTTAATATATACGATTTTTCGATAAAAGCGATTTTAGTATCGATGTAATTTACAATAAAAAAAATCATAATCAACAAATTTGACATTTGAAAAATTCTTTAAAGACTTTTCGAAAGCTTTTTAAAAACTTTTATCAAAAAAATCGTTTTCGCAAATTCGAAAGAGGGAAAAAAAAAAAAAAAAAAAAAACTTATCGCATATTTAGATTTGAAATTTCATTTTCAAAATTTATATTTTCGATTTTTTTCTTATTATCGTTTTCATCGTTTAAAATATTCGATATATTATTAATAATATAATTATTTTTCGATAATTAAAATAAACGTTTTAATTAATTTAAATTAATTAATAATTTAAGTAATATTTAATTAAATAAATTAATCACCTTTCGATATATTATCGACGTATACGAAATGTTCGTTAATATTCACGATTAAATTCATTATCGCTTTTATTCGACGATGTAAATTTCAAAATCAAAATTTATAATTTTTTAAAAAAAGAAAATAATTTGTGAATTCATTTTAAAATGTTTTATATTTAATTAATATAATAATTTTTATATTTATATTAATAATCTTTAATATAAAATAATTTCATTTAAATATAAATTTTAACAATTAACATTTTTTCGTTATCGTTTATTACGATAATTTAAAAAACATAAATTTAAAATTTATTTCGTTATCGATATTATAAATATAAAATCGTTTATTATATTTTTAAAACATTATTAATAAACAAATTATGAATTTTTTATTTATAATTTTATATTAAATTTAATTTTTTTGTAAACGTTATATATTTCGCGTTTTAATTTATTTTATTCGATATAAAAATTAATAATAAAATTTTAATTTTAATAAAACATATTAATTTTTTTTTTTTTTCGAATACGAAATTAAATCGTTTTAAGTAAAATATCGTATATAATACGTTTAAATCGTAATTATATAATTTAATAACAGTTTTTGTAACGCGATTATTTTTTATTATTACGAATATAATTTTAACGCATAATAATACATTTTTTTTAATTATTTTTTCGCGATTAATTTAAATATACATCGTAAACGAAATATAAATAAAAATTATGCGATTTAAAAATCTCGAAATGTTATATTCGTCGTAAAGATATTATTTTTATTTAAAAATCGATATAAGCGTTAAAGATTTTAAAAAACTCATTTTACGTTATTTTGCTTTTTTTATTTTTCGTTTATAACGATTTTTATTATTTTGTTATTAAAGTAAATAACGTTTTTCAGAAATCGCTTTAATAATTATATATTTTGCATTTTTCATTTATTTTGCGATCTTTGAATTTAATTGTTATTATTTTATAATTTTAAAATTCTCTTTTTTTTTCGCTTACGATCATTTTTCGTAAAAATAATAAAAAAATTAAAAGACTTAATAAAAAAGTATTAAAATTAATTTTATTAAATAATCTTCGCTTTAAAAATAAGCATAAAATGATTAACGTATAAAATAATGACATTAAAGAATTATTGAAGCGATATTTTTAAACCTTTTTAAAATATACGCGATTTGATTTAATTATTAATAATGTTGAAAAAAATGCCGAAGATAATTTATTTAAAAAAGATTATATTAATAATATATTCGTGATATTGAAAAAATATTTAAAAATTCAAATAAATGTAAAAATTTAAATGAAAACGATCGAAATTTATTTAAGTTATTTATTATAAAGCATTAAAAATATAATTATATTTTATATATTTTATATATAATTCACGAATTAACATTAAATTTATTAAAAACAACATCGTTTGAAAACGCACGATTGAATCTATAATCTTTTTTTTTTTTTTTTTTTTATTATACGTAATACGAAAGAAATAAAAAAGAATAAAATATAAATAATTAATATTCGAGATTTAATTTTATAATATAATCTGTTTGAAATATATTCGCGTTTAAATAGAAAATGAAAAAATAAGGTGAGTTTTAACTTAAAAATCGTGGTATTTAAAGATCTGATTGATGAAACCTTGTTTTAAGCATATAAACACTTTTTTGCATAACTTTTAACCATGAAGAAAGCAAGCTTTCCAATCAAAGATGTTGCCCTAACTGTTACTGTGGTTTGAAATTATGCGGGATCCATCTGGCTTGATTTTTG
Source organism: Alectoria sarmentosa (assembly GCA_009733775.1). Classification (NCBI taxonomy): domain Eukaryota; kingdom Fungi; phylum Ascomycota; class Lecanoromycetes; order Lecanorales; family Parmeliaceae; genus Alectoria; species Alectoria sarmentosa. The sequence continues at coordinate 11,551 of WOGZ01000347.1, forward strand.
TGTGATGAGAAATGGGCCGATTGTTACTGGACTCCGATACTCGTAGGCTATAGAATAGTTATGCAGTATATAATACGAGGCACCTCAAGGTGAGGTCGGTGGCCAATTCCAGTAGTGCGGTTCTGTCGCGCCACCAAGGTTTCGCTTTCCAATTTCCGCTACTGTGTCCTCAGCCTTGAAGCCGATTTCTAATCATGATTAATAATTGAGATAGCTCTGTAGATTATTGTACAATACTCTTCGTCTTTGTCCCAGTACTTCTGCTTCCCCATCATCAACACCAACGCGAACTCGAAGAGTCAGAGTCAGAATCAGAATCAGAATCATTTGAATCAAGTTACGTCAAAACCAGGCCCAAACACCATCTATCAATACAATTCCCATCATGGCTCGACTGAGCTACTACCTCCTCTCTGCCTTTGCTGTCATGGGAGCCAATGCAGCCTCTTCTGTCCTTGACCTCATCCCTAGCAATTTTGATGACGTCGTTTTAAAATCAGGCAAACCTGCCCTGGTCGAGTTCTTCGCTCCTTGGTGCGGTCATTGCAAGAAGTTAGCCCCTGTATACGAAGAGCTGGCTACCAACTTTGACTTTGCCAAAGACAAAGTGTCGATTGCAAAGGTAGACGGCGACGCTGAGAAGGACCTCGGAAGGAGATTTGGTGTACAGGGTTTTCCTACACTCAAGTGGTTTGATGGTAAGAGTGATACGCCTACAGACTACAAGGGTGGCCGGGACTTGGAGAGTCTATCCACCTTCATCTCTGACAAAACGGGTCTCAAAATCAAGACAAAGAAAGCAATTCCAAGCGCCGTGGAGATGCTTACCGACAGATCTTTCAAGGCTGAAATTGGCGGTGATAAGGATGTCTTGGTGGCCTTCACTGCACCGTGGTGTGGACGTATGTCGAAGCCATTCTCATAGCCTCCTTTTCCAAACGTTGCTGACTTGTTTGCAGACTGCAAGACGTTAGCGCCAACTTGGGAACAAGTAGCTACCGACTACGCTTCAGAGCCCAATGTCTTAATCGCCAAGGTCGATGCTGAAGCCGAGAACTCAAAAGCTACAGCTCAAGATCAGGGCGTCAAGTCATATCCCACTATCAAATACTTCCCCAAGGGTTCTACCACCCCTGAGCCGTACGAAGGCGGTCGAAGCGAGCAAGACATTTTGTCATTTATGAACGAGAAGGCGGGCGTTCACCGTACGATTGGCGGCAAGCTGGACGAAATTGCCGGCACGATCCCGAATCTGGATACCATCGTGAGTAGGCTTACTGGTGGCGAAAGCATTGCCAGTCTCTTGGAACAGATCACAACTGCTGCAACGGCATCGAAGGATAAGTATGCGGAATACTACATCAAAGTATCGGACAAGCTCAGCCAGAACGCCGGATATGCGGAGAAAGAGCTGACTAGGCTGCAAGGTCTGATCAAGAAGGGAGGTTTGGCGCCGGAGAAGATCGATGATTTGACTTCTCGATCAAACATCTTGAGAAGGTTCAAAGGTCAGGGACCGGTTGGCAAAGAAGAATTGTAACTAGCTATCGTTCCTGTACGATAGAAGTTGAAACGCAGTCTGGTGCACACCTTAGCAATGTCCTTCAAGGAAGCCCTTGGCCAAGGCCCGAGATTTTTGATGAATTGCACGTTTGGATGACTACACTTCCATCTAATTCGTGCGCAAGGGCTCTTCCCGTTCTTTTGCTTTCGTACCTCACCCAATCCCACAATACTGTCCGTCAGTTAAGCAACTTCCGAAATTACGCTGCAAACCCGACAAAAGATGCCCATCCGCCCTGGGGTATACGCTAAGTAATGTTGAAGATGTGTAAATATTGTAGCAGATTGCAGGTATCCATCCCTTCAAGTCTCCACATTCTCTGGGTTGTTCCCTGCTTTGATGGCCGCTTCCATATCATCAAGGCGTTGTGACATCTCGTCCACTACGTGCATGAATGTTTAGTCGATGTTCAAGTCAAACGGGGCGGAAGCTTCTCATACTTTTGGCAAATAATTCCGCCGAGACCTTTGAAAATTTGGGACCGAGGTTGTTTAGGAGACTGTCGACGGCCTTGACAAGGTCATTTTCCTCTCCTGTGCTCATCGCAGCCTGTAACATTGCCAGTGAGTCAGAACCTGGTAGGATGAAGGGCAACAAGACCTTACACTTGGACGAGGGTTCGGATCTGGATTGTCTGACGACATTTTACGAATCTATTTGGGGTGCAAAGATGTCTTCGTTTCATATGTAGCGCCAATTGAGCTGTAAGGAACGGCGAGCGGAGGATTGGGCCTATTCAAAATCCTTTGGTATGCTTGGCAGGGGGAATTCTACAATACTTCAAATTTCAATTTTACAATAATCATAAATCCGATTGTAGAAATGTCAACGGCGTTGAAATCGCAAGAACATACAATTGCAAACCCAACTTTATGTTGTAGAGGATTTAGTTTTAACAGATTCATTCATGAGAATCTAGATGGTTAAGAATAAATTGAGATTGATTTTGTGCCTGGGGATTGAAGTCACCTCGCTCGACTCTTATTAGCGTCTTATGAACTCCGTACTGCATAATTCATGCATTTTCTGGTACTCTCTTAATACCCTAAAAGCCTCGAAGTCGCAGCGAGAAGGCGTATAATCTGTGCAAAGAACCCTTCACAATCCGGCTTATAGCTGTCAAGTTGAAATTTGAATCCATGGTGTTCGGGACGAAGGGTCGGTAGATTCGCCTGCCAAGCATTCTAGAGCATCTGGACTAATCACAATATTGCGGGTCGCGTCCGTATGTTCGAGATCTCCATGTAAGATTTTGCAAACAGCTTTTTGTGCAACCACCTCAATTTCCAACTTACCGGAATCCGCGCTTTTCGTGCCATGGCAAAGAAGGGGAAATTGCTAACCGCGCTCGACGCTCACAGAGGTCGTGACTACAATTTAGAGAAGCAAAAGAAACAGCAGAAGCAAGCTGCCAAGAAAAAACGCACGAAAGATCCCGAATCAGATTTGGGGGAAAAGGAAATTGTCGAGGCACAGGCCAATGGCACACCATTCATGCCTGAAATCGAGAGCGACGGTTGGGAAAGTGACGAGAGTGAAGCAGCGCAAGCTATAGCTGTATGTGGAACATCTACGGCTTCAAACATCTATGTGATATTGACTAGACCATAGATTGACAGCTCAAGGATAATGGAAGACGAAAGTGACAGCGATAGCAGCTTAGGCGGTGAAGATTCACAGGAATTGAACCTAATAGAGGAAGCAGCAGACGAAGAAGGCATTCCCCTCTCAGATATCGAATCCCTAGCTTCAGAAGATAAAGCCGATATTCTCACCCACCAACGCCTCACAATCAATAATACCGTCGCTCTCACAAAAGCTCTGAAGAGCATAGCGATGCCTTCGAGCCTCCCTTTCTCCTCCCATCAATCGATCACGACTTCCGAGCCTGTGACAGTGCCAGACGTCAACGACGACTTGACCCGGGAATTGACCTTCTACAAGCAGTGTCTCGACGCAGCCAACGAAGCTCGAATCACGCTCGCGAAAGAGGGTGTCCCTTTTTCGCGGCCAACCGACTACTTCGCGGAAATGGTGAAGAGTGACGAGCACATGGGGAAGATCAGGTCGAAAATGGTGGACGAGGCAGCTAACAAAAAGGCGGCCGAGGATGCAAGGAAGCAAAGGGATCTGAAGAAGTTTGGAAAGCAAGTACAGGTTGCAAAGTTGCAGGAAAGGGATAAGGCGAAGAGGGAAACATTGGATAAGATCAATTTGCTCAAGAGAAGTATGATACCCTGCGTCAGGAGCAACACGGTGGGTGGAGCTGATAACACGTCTACAGAACGAAAGAACACAGATCCGGGCGCCGCAAATGAAGAAGATCTGTTCGATGTGGCACTCGATGACGCTGCTAAAGAAGACCGGTCCTTGAAATCTGCCAAAGGTAGAGATGGTCGAGGGCGAACGCAGAACAAGAGGCAGAAGAAAGATGATAAACATGGCTATGGAGGCAAAAAGCGATTTTCGAAAAGTACAGATGCTGCTTCGACTGCAGACCTCCGCGGTTTCTCAGCGAAGAAGATGAAGGGAAAGAAGGGGCTGCAGAGGCTAGGGAAGAGTAGGAGAGCTAAGCTGTGACGAGAAGGGGTGATCAAAAGCACAGGAGGTGGTTGTCATAGCATCTGTATTTTCGGCATCGGCTAAGGAGTTTGGCAAGATACCCAATGAATTGTTGAGATACAGGTCGAGTTCTTTGAAATGGGTTGGTCACAGGAGTGGCCAGCATGGTTTTTGAGAGATGCTTTCACCCCCCCCCCCCCACATCCTCCGCATCCATCTCACCATGGGTATCATCCAAAGGGACTCCGAGGTCTACATATCGTCCCTTATTCTCCTAGTATCTCCGTCTGATTGGGGGCTGCCACTTGCGCTGAAGGCTGTCCGGAGGAAGCTCAGTCCCAGGGTCAGGGGCAAATGCCTGCAACCGACGTACTAGATTGCTTCGGGATATCAGTACCTTAATTCGATGTCTGCAAGAACTTCAGAACTTACTTGACTGGCAGATACGGCCGACTCTCATTGAGAGCCAAATTGATCTTCTCTTGAGCATGAGTCGCGTGCGTCTCGAAATGTTCCATAATCCTCTTTTTGCCGTCCGCTTTCGAGGCTTCGTGTACTCGGTACAAACAGCCTTCGAAGATACAAGTCCATAAGTCTCCGGGACCTTGAGGTTCCGTGGAGGGAAGGTCGTACTCGACTACTCTCAGTTCGAGGTACTTTCGTGGAAGATATTTCGGACCGCCGTTATCGTCTGGAGAGCGTTCCCTCGGTGGGTTCGTTAAGACCTCCAAGTCTTCCGCCGTACGTATCATCGTAACGGGAGATCCTTCGCAGAAGTGTGAGTCCTCGTCATTTTCCTTTTCTCCATATGAACCTTCATTCGATCGGTCCACCGCAAGGAGACTCTTTCGGCGACCTGCAGCTTTTCGAGCGGTTTTGCCTCCACTTGGTTGCAAAATTGACTTGCGCTTGCGAGTGAGGACGTTGGGGACGCCGTTTTCCTCTTCATCTGAAGAGACTGCATCCAGAGTTTGTTTTGAGGGAGGCGTTTCAGGCATTTGAGGTTCCATTTGCACTGCTGCTTTGCCTTTGCGCATTTTCTTATCTTTAGGTCCTTCTGGGTGTGGTGATTGTGACTTTCTCTTCCTTGAGCTATCTCTGTTCTCTGACAAGACGCTTTTAGTTGCATTACTGGTTTCAAAGACCCTCGCTTCAATTTTGTTGTACTCGTCCTATAGCAAGGTCAGATCGTAGACCACTTATGTACGTATCAGGTAAGGTGTCAAGGAAACGTGGCAATTGAAACGGGTTCGAATACTCAGGATTTCGATGAAACAGCGTCAATGAAGAAATTTCCGAGTTTTCTAACGCTCTTTCTGGGGCATTTTCGATCATGAAGCATAATTGATTCTCGGTTAATGTCCGAAATCGACGTGAGAATGAAGGGGTTCGGTGCTTCAGACTGCTTTTTTTTCCCTGACAGCTTGCATGGTATCTGACTTACAGGAAACTTCGACTCATAATAATTGAGCATCGGCGTTTGCGCCCAGTCCAATCCTTCTTGACATTCGAGCATGGAGGTGATCAGGAATCCGCGATGCTCGTGGAATGCTTCTCGGACATCTTCCACATCAGAGAGGCGCAATGATTTTCCCAATGCAAGGTACTGTATACTTTTAGCGCTTGTGCCTTGGGAGAGATAGGTATTAGTAAGGCTTCAGTACCTCTTTGGACAATACTCTGGTGTATTTGTCCAGTTCTTTCGCATTAAGCTTTGGACGCTTCTTGATCGCTCTCCTCAACTTGTCAGCGAGCATGTAGAACATGGATGCCGCCTCATTCATCAACGAATATGTCTCCTTGAAGGAGGTTGCTGGACTTTGTATCTCAAACCAGCCGGCCTTGCCTGCCGCCCAGAACCCGTAAGATCCATCTTCATATTCGGCAAACGCGTATGTTGTGACATTCCTGAGCTCAACCGATTTCTCGCGGTATCTCTTGTCCCTTACTAATTTGACGCGGTCAGTCGTTTTCCTCCGATTTTATATCAGGTTGATCATACTGAGCGGAAGTAAGTTGCTGTCGACCTTCTCTAGTTTCCCTGATACAATGACCGGATTGGCCTTGTGTGCTGCAAGCAAACTGCAGACCTCTCCCGTCTTCTGAGATGTGACACTGATCTTCTGGAGATTAAAGGTGGGCCACTCATCCGAGTTACGGAGAGAGGCGTCTTTTGGTTTTAGTACGTCCTCCTCTGGGATGGCCATCAAAATTGGAGTGCTTTTGTGGTCTGGTGGTGGAGTGCATAAGTCAATGATGATGTGGGAGTCAATCTTCTCCACACAATCGACTTCCTCTTCCCCGGACCGACCCTCACGTGTGGCCATAGCAAAGCGGCAGCTTGCCTCTGCTTGGGTCTAGTGGATCTCGCTTGTGATAGTTATCCGTGATCGACAATCAATGATCTTCATTATTGCAGCTGGCAAAGTTGTAGATTTTGTACAGTGAGTGAAGTGCAATGTTTGCCATTTGATGTTTACTATTCACAATCCTCAATAGCAGAAGTGAGAACTCGGTCATAGTCCGACTCTTAAGTGCCACTTTGATCGCGGCTTCCTGTATCTTCAGCGACTTTGATGCCAGGTCTGACCTTGCTCGTCAAATCTATCATGTCCAAACCAAGGGGCAAAGTGATTGAAGGTGTCTTTGGTAGGACTTTTGCCGTTCATGTCCCTTTTTTTTGACTCATTAGCCTATAGCAATCAACAAGCCCACTTGCGTCTCCTCCGCCCAAGTGATACGCAATCTTCAGCATTACTTCAACCCTTCCGCCCTCTTCGCCCCTTGGCTTGCTGCTGAACGGTCCAATCGCGAATTCGAGGAGCGCACTCACCGAAATCGACGAAAGGATAAGCGGGTTCAAGTCAAGATTGGCCACGGCGGCACCCTCGACCCTATGGCCACCGGTGTGCTCATCATGGGTGTAGGCAAGGGTACGAAGTTACTACAACGTTTTCTCGAGTGTACGAAGACTTATGAGGCTACGATACTCTTTGGCGCGGCGACAGACACATACGATGTCCTAGGTAAGGTCCTCCGAAGGGCAGAGTATAGACATGTGACCAGAGAAAAGGTGGAGAAGGCGCTAGACAAGTTTAGGGGCAAGGTCATGCAGAGGCCGCCTGTTTATTCGGCGTTGAGAGTACAAGGGAAGAGACTATATGAGTATGCTAGGGAAGGCAAAGAGGTCCCGAAAGAGATCGAAGAGCGACCGATAGAAGTGAAAGAACTCGAGGTCGTGGAGTGGATGAATGGAGGGAGCCACAAGTACCACTTTCCCAAAGAAACGGAGAATGAGGAAAAGGATCTTGTCGAGAAGGTATTACATCTTGGTGAGGCTGTTACACCATCTGCAAACGCAGTCCGGGATCAATCTACGAATGTGGTTGCAAGCACAGGGACTAAGAGGAAGCGGTCCCTAGATGATGGTGATAGCGTGGTACCCAACAAGAAATCGGAGCTATGGCATGATGGAGAATCTCAGTGCCTCATGTCCGGAGGCCTCCAAAATCCTGACCACAGCCCGAAACAGATCGATGCTCCTTCACAAAAAGACTCGTCACCACCAGTAGAAGGCCCACCAGCAGTCAAACTGCGTTTGACAGTGACATCAGGGTTCTACGTTCGTTCACTCAGTCACGATCTCGGCGAAATGTTGGGCTCACTTGCTTGCATGTGCGAACTGGTGCGTACCAGGCAGGGCGACTTCGAGCTAGGCGAGAACGTGATAGAATACCAAAACCTGGAGAAGGGAGAAGACGTGTGGGGACCAAAGGTAGAGGAGCTGCTTGCGGAATGGCAGATTAAAAATAAAGGCATGGATGGTGTGGTAGACAGAGGCGATGGCGAGAGAAGAAGACGAAGAAGAAATAGTAGCAGTGATGCATGAAATTCGGAATATTCAGAGCATTTGAAGATCAATGGCCTGTTCATATGAATTTTCGGGGATTATGTCCAGCGCTTGGGAAACTAGGATTGATATACAAAATCTAGCTTCAGTGGCCGAACTCACATCCAGACTACCCGTCCGCTATGCAACATTGCAAATACGCCAGGCGTTTCTTCATGAATCGTAGTAAAAATTGGCTTCATTGCCTTTGCGGCCTCACTCTATCCCACGTACTCTGTAGAAAAGACCTTGACTCTCCAAACGAATTTCCTTCCTCGCGCTTTCCCGAGCCTTCATCTTGACTGCTTTCGTGATTAATGAAGACAAACGATAAGAGGACGATACAGGCCCCAATCCAATAGGATACAGTTGAGGTCTGAGAATATTCAATCATCTGTCCAATCAAAGATAGTGGTATGGTCAGACTGAGGCCAACTGTGACAACCAAAGGTGATGTAAGCAACATTGAATATGCCCAGCAGAGGTCCGAGACCAGGGAAGTCGCGGAGTTGATCTGGTCTGATGTCTCAGCCAGTCCCTGAACATTGTGCCCGGGGTCACTCACCAACACAATAGCCAGAATCCGCCTTGTAGGTGGCAGTCCAAATGTCTCAATGCCGGTGTAATGCAGGATGAAGAAGCCGGGCAACAGGGTGATGAAATTGAACAAACCAACGAAGCCGAAAAATAATGGCATTTCCACTCTTGACTCGTTCCCAATCCTTTTCTTCATAAGAGTAGTGTAGATTCCATACATGACAGCGCTTGTGAATGCAAGGACGTCGCCAATGGCGATCTCCTTGTGAGACTTGTGGGGGAAAGAACCCCGATTTTTGTCTTGGTTACCAGTCAAGTCGATGCTAGAGATCAACATGATGCCGGCCAAAGAAGCGAGTACGCTGATGAGTTTCTTTATGGTGAATTTCTCTACGCTGAGCAATGCCCCAAAGATCAGAGTCCAGACACCTGTCGCAACGTGAGCATGCGCACAAGAATAGCAAGAGAGAGACACTATCTTACTGCTCGTTGATGTCAGTATAGTTGAGCTAGCGACGGTGGTATACTCGAGGCATGCTGCCACGAAGTAGTTGGCCTGACTGTCTGGTTAGGAACAACCCAGACATATGTAAATATTGTGCACGTACTAGAAACTATTCAAGATCAGCCGACTTCCGTTTCCAGTGAGACAATTCCTACCCATAATATGCAAAATTCAAAACTCAATTTCAGAGTCTCTCGAACGTTTAGACGCCCCTCCGAGTGGTTTTCTTCCACTGCGGAGCTATTCGATGGCTCTTCGATCAGTAACCGACTACGCGGTGACCGGCTTACTTCTTGAACGCCTCCCTCATCGTCAGGCTTAACAGACACTTGTTGCTCCTCTTCAACGATAGGCAAATAGTGGATGGACCGATCATGCCCACGAATAGCACCTTTTATAGATCCACCGCTAGCCCATAGCCGCTTTGCACCAACGGGTAGCAGCAACACAGAGAAGAAGGATGAATTGACATAAGTGACAAAGTATGGTTTCGAGTAGCTGTCGTCTGCAAAGATGGTCTGCAAGGGAGCCTGTCAGCGTATATTGCCACCTGCTTGCATCGATCAGACCTACACTTGCTAGAAAATTTGAAGCTGTCCATAATACAACCGTAGCCAGGAGAAGAATGGTCCCAATTGTATGCCGCCAAACGCCACGAAGTGGTATTTGGTGCGGCGGAGGTCTCTTGACAGAGGATCTTCGAGATCTCTGTGACCATGAGGAGTCCGTAGATCTCCTGTCGGCCTGCGAGTCTTCCGAGCGCGAATTTGGTAGGGGCAAAACGAATTCGTCTGTTGGGACTGGGGCGGGGGGTCGAATCATCGCTACTCCCGGCTTGTCCAAGATGTACAATGTCCGTTGCTGGTCTGCATCGGGGTCTTCGAGCCTTTCACCCTTTCTCCACGGAGTTCAATCTGATCCTGGGTCATGTGAAAAAGAAAGACCGCCGCGTCACAATCTCGATGTCACATGAAGCCCTAGCAAGGTACCGCTGCGTTCGAAAGGGCTCCTTTCGAAGGGAAAACCTCGAGCAAGTACTGGATTTCTCTGAGCGATCCTAGACGTCGCGTTTGTATGGCGATTAGGATGACTGAAAGAAAGGACTCAGGGAATTGGTGTATTAGCCTATCTAGCGTATCCAAAGAAACATCGATTTCTTGGCATGTTAGAAAACCCGTACCCCCCAGCAGATAGAGTATTGAATACCGCTAATTTCTAAAAGAAGTGTATACAAGAATATTTAGTTATCGCTGCGGTTTTAAAGTCGTTAAAATATTATTATTAAGATAATAATAAAAGAGAAAAGAATTATAGTTTACTTTAAAAGATATATAATATGTTTTTAGAAATTTAAAGTAATTAAAGTCGCGATAACGAGAAAATTAATTTAAATTCAATTTTTATATACATTTATTTTTTTCATTATTTTATTTAACGAATTTTCGAGAAAGTATAAAATAAAATAAAAGAATTTATTATTATTTAAGTCGACTGATTTTAACGCAAATTAAATTAATTATAACGTTAAATATATTAAATACTTTAACTTATTTTTTTTCTTTGCTGATAAAATATTAATATTTTTATAATTTTATAATTTTTTTTCTCGTTTATTAATAAAATATCGAAATTTTTTAAATTTTTATAATTTTAAATGTTTTTTTAATTATTAATAAAATATCGATAATTTTATTATTATTTATAATAATTTTCTCGTTTATTAATAAAATTAAAATATTAATATTTTATTATTTTTATTTTTATTTTTAATTATTAATAAAGTATTAATATTTTTATTAAATTATATATATTATTACGATTTTAAAATTTTAAGTCTAAATTTAAGTATTTAACGTATTTAACGAATTAATAATTTTATATTAAAATTTTAATTAAGTTTTAATAAAAATTTAATATTTAATTTATCGTGTAATTAATTTTCTTTTTTATAATAAAAATTTAATTTATATTATAACACTCATATTATTTGATTTTACGTTCAATTTTAAATATTTTATATTTCACATTTTTAATAAAGTTAACTTTTTTTAACATTATATATTTTTAACATTATTCGATTAAGTTTAACGTATTTTAATAAAAATATATACTTTTATATAAATGCTCTCTTTTTATATATACATTTTCTTTTCATTTAATTATCTTATTTAATACATTTATATAACTTAATTTTATATCGATTTTAATATTGTAATTAAGTTATCACATTTATTTTATTCAAATTAATAAACGAATTTAAAAAAATTATTAATAAGAACTTTAATAAAAAATAAATTAAGTTATCGTATTTTTAAGTAAATTTATTATATAAATAATTCGTTATAAAGAGCATTAAACGAAATAACGTAACGATTTCGCTAATTAATAAGCGAGAAATAAATAAAAACATTAAATTATTCGTACGATTAACGAATTAAAAAAATTGTTATTTTTAATATTAAAATATTTTAAATTTAAATAATATCGATTATATCGTTTAAAAGATTATTATTAAAGATATTTAAATTTTTTACGACATTATTATCGAATAAGAAATTACGATTTTATAATCTTTTAAAGTCGATTTTCTTTATTTCGCATTATTCGATTTTCTCGTACGAAATCGACGATAATGTAATAAATATGCTTTATATAAATAACGAAATTGAAAAAAGATTATTTAATTAACACATTTTTATCACGAAATTTTGATAAATAAATAAACGATTAAATAATACTCTTTTATGTTTTTATATGTTAAAATAAGTTAAGGCTTATGAGTTAAATTCATGATACTCAAGGCAAATGAAAGCGGAACGAATTTAAATAACGTCGATCAAGCGAACTCTGCTTGCTTTTTTATGCGTATATAATTTACTTTTATTGCTATATAAAAAGCATTTATTTAATAATTTTATTTTTGATATATTTAATCGAATAACTCGATTGTTTTTTTAATAAATCGTTTAAAATCATAATAAATAAATCGACTTTGTTGATGATTCGATTTAAAATTATATACAATTAATTATAAGCGAAGATTTTCGATTGTAAACATAAATCGATTTGTTATAAAAATTAATTTTACGATTTATTAATCGTTATATTAAAGATTAAACGAATTAAATATTAAATGCTTCGAAAAAAAACATATAAATTGTTCGAATCGGGCGAAACAAAAAATATGCGTGATATATAATAACGTTTATCGTTATGTTCGTTTTTAAAAATACGATAATCGAGTATTTTAAATTTAATATATTTAATTTATAAACGTGTTTCATTGCATAAACTTTATAATTGCTATAAATTTCTCAATAACATCATCACACAATCTTTTTTCAATTGCAAATAATGAAATGATAAAAAGATTAATTTAAAGACGTTTATCAATTCGATAAATAAATAAAAAATTATCTTTTTCGTTAACGACTTAATCACGATTAATACACATTATTTTAATTTTAAAAAATTTGTCAAAAATTTAATTATTGAATCGAACGATGTTTTTATTAAGAATGCAAAAAATCGCTTTAAAGATGTAAAAATTAAATGCTTAATGTGAACTCAAATCGCGATAAATAACATTAATCAAGTTTATAATAATGTTATTTGATAATTAATCGATAAATTAATTAACAATCTTTTATTTTTTTATGTTTATTGAAATTTCATTATTCACATTTAAAAGATTATTTATAAATGTTTTTATATCAACACGATTTTATTTAATTAAATTCGAATTGCGAAATCTTATATTTTTTGTGAGCCTAAGAATTTAAATGTGATTTCATAAATATAAAATTCTTAAAATAAATGTAACGATACGCTTTAACTTAACGCTCTTAATAATTAATAAAATTTAACGAAAGTCATCGCAAAAGCATATAATTATGTTATTAAACGATTTAAAATCTTTACGAATGTCTTAAAATATACGATTAACAATCTCGATATTATAACGATTTTATATTAAAATTTCATTTCAAAAAATCAATTCAACTATATATAATAATTCGATTAAATCGAATTTATTTATAATATCGCAAAAGAATTAAATAATAACATTTAAAAAAATCTTGAAACGAGAATAAACGATACAATCTTTTTAAAAAAGAATAAATGCGATATTTAAAGAAGTCACAGTAATTGTTATTTTAAAGGCCCCGCGTATTTTTCGTAAAATAATGTTTTAAAGCATAATTTTGTTAATATTTTCATAATCGTTCAAAAAAAAAAGATAATTATTAAAAAGAGATATCGCGTTTCAAATAACGTTTGCAATCATCGTTTAATTATTATTAAAACTCGTTCACATCTGCTCTCAAATGTTCATTTAATAAAAACGTTTTTCGCGTAAAAGACGATTGCGTTTATTATTATATTGTTATTTATAATTATGTTACATTTTTAATAAATCAAAATCGTTAATCAAATTGATATCTTTTATAAAATTAAGATTATCTTTTTTTAAACGAATTTAAATCAAATAAAAACAAAAATCTTCGATAACAATTTATTTCGCTTATATATCATTTAATAAAGCGAAATCTTGATAATAAATTTGAAAAATATATATATAATCGTCAAAGAGTTTAAATAAAAAGATGTGTTAATAATAAAAAAAAATGAAAGAAATTGCGGGTAAATAAAAGAAAAATACGCTTAATAAAATCACTTTTAATAAAAAAAAAAATAACATCATATCAAAAAAAGTGATAATGTTTTATTATAATAAATAGCGCGGTAATTTTCTCCTTTCACAATTAAAACACTTTTACACATTAATCAAATTAAATCACATATCTCATTTTATGTTTATTTTATAAATTAAACGATTTATTGAACTCACAATTAAATAAAATTATTACGAATAAACTTTATAAAAAGCCTTCATTTTTTTAAACATTTACTTTTTTTAAAATCTCATCTCATTCGACATTATTATAAATAAAATCTTTTATTACATAAACGATATGATAATTTAAAAAAAGATTATTATTTATCGTTCGTAAATTTTTATAAGATAAAGAATTCGATACGTTTAAAAAAAAAAGCGTAAATAATAAAATTCGCTTGCGTTGAAATTAATGTAATATATTCTCGCAATAATATTGATACGTTTTTAATGTGAATTTTATTCTCAAATATCTTAAATGTTCTTTTTTTTAAATATAATGTTTCGATAAATCAATATAAAGAAAATTTGTTAATCGTCTTTATTATTAACGTTATATATTTAATTAAAAAAAGATTATAAAGAAAATTTAACGTTCGTTTATTATTATTATATCAAATAATTGAAAATTATTATCAAAGATCATAATTTATTAATTTGAAAAATGAATAAACAATCGCTTTATAATAAGATTATAATTATGTAATTTGAAATCAAATATTCTTTAATAAGTCTTTATTGACTTCATTTAACGTGCGTTTCGATACATTTTTTTCTTATTCACCAAATCTATCATATCGTTCTCGTTTATTTATTTTATTCGAAAATTAACCTAATCGCTACCCTTATAAATGTATTTAAAAATATATTTATAAATTTTAACATTAACACAAATCTTCACATTAATGTGAGTATTATATTTGATCGATAAATATAAATTGTAAAATATTATTCAACAATTTTATTTAAATTTATTTTTTAAAATTATAATAGGTTTATATCGACGATAAATAAAATATTCGATGTTTAATTTAAAAATAATGTGATTATTGAACTTCTTTAAAAATCGCTTATTGCATTCATTTTTATTCGAATTTTAATAAAATGAAATAATATTCGTTTTATTTATAACGTAATAATTATAATTATTATAAATTATATATTTAATTATAATGACATAAAGATTAAAAAATCGCATATAATCAAAAATCTTAATATTGATAATAACGTTTATCTCATTAACGTTTAAATAACGATTTTCAAAATATAATATAATGAATATATAAATATACGATAATTCTTATTTTTGAAATTTTATAATGTAATAATACGCCGAAACTCGATCTTTTGCTCGCAAAAATCAATTAAAATTAAAATTAATCATCGAAATTTCAATCGATCATAATTCGATTTTCGAAATAAAAAAAAAAATTTGAGAGCATTACAAAACTTACAAATAAGAATTACGATATATAAAAAATTAAATCGTGTTAAAAGCATTTTTAAAGACTGTGATTTACATTAATTATCTAATTAACGTGCTTTTAAAAAATCTATTATAAATAAATTTATTAAAAAAAATGAAAAAAAGCTTATTAAACATCTTCTTCTTCAAAATATCGTTTATAAAAACCTTTAATTTCAATCTGAACACCCTTATTATCAAATTAAATCGATCGATAATTAATTTATTAAATAGCAAATTAATAATGATCTCAATTTATTTTGAATTATAAATGAAGATAATGAAAATATTTAATCGATTAAACTTAATAATTAAGATCATGCAATCTTAATAAAGCTGTTTTATAAATCGTGAACCTTTTTAATATGAAAAAAAAAAGACAATACGTTATTTATCAGTCTCTGCGCTCGTGATAATTTTATCAATTTAAACATTAATAATTATTTAATAAATGTCAACTCGAATAATCTTTTAATTTTGTCTTATTCAATGAAATCGATTACTTTTAATAATCACATATACATCGCAAATGAAGTGTTAAAACAATTTATCGCAATAAAAAAAACGATTGAATTTGATAAAACGAATTTGCATAAAATATTTATAAAAAATCAACTTAATAAACTTAAAAAAATAAAAAAATAAAAAAATAAATTTATAAAAAGAGGTTAATGTGACTCGTGTTGAACCTTCTCGATTATTAACTCATAAAATGAAATTATTATTATTATCTCGATTAACAAAAAGACTTTCATCAAATAAAACATTTATAATAAATATATTATTATGTTATAATTATTTATCAAATAAAAAAATAAGAAAATAACGTAATAATATATAAACGAAATGTTAATATGAAACATTATATCTATCGCGACTTTAAATCTCAATCAAAACGTTTTTCGTCTCGAGCATATTTAATAAATTATTCATATCGCTCTTTTAAACAATAACGATTTCATTTGAAATAAAATAATTATAAATGCGTGAATTATGATATTGAGGGTTTTCATATAATAACTTATAATCTCGTATAATTAAATCGACCTTTAATCTTTTAAATATCGGTTTGAAAATAATAATGTAAGAATTAATGCTTTTAAAAAAGATAAGTATTTTTCGATATAAAGCTTATTTAATGTTATTATAATAATCATATTTGATATAATTAATATAAAAAACGCGATCGAAAAAAAATCATATCGTGTTATAAATTATTTTTAAATGTTATTTATAATGTAAATTTGATCAAAAATCGATCTCTCGCTTTTTAAAGATTTTAAAATAAATATATAAATGATAATCGCGTTCTGCATTTTACACGTGAATAAAATAATCAAATAATTAATAATAATTTACTATAAGATCATCGAGGCGACGTTATTATATTAAACGCTATAAACGCGATATTTTTTACATTTATCGATTAAAATTATAATATTAAATTTTAAAAAATATAGCATGCTATTAATATCACGCTCGCTGAAATTAATAAAATCATTTACACTTATTTTAACGCCTCTTTAATACTTTTTATTCTCATTTTAATCGTTATTTAAATTGTCGTTTTATAAAACGTTTATTTTAAATATAACGACTTTAATCTTATCGCTATTATAACATCATTCAAATATCTCATTTATAAACGACGTCATATCACATCGATCGTAAATCTAATTTATAAAATCGAGATTATATCGCAGAAACTTTATAATGTATAAATAACGCGCAATATAATTTATCAACCTTGTTGAAAATTGAATAATTATTAAAAGAGAATTAAAAGATGAATTTGAGAGAGAGTTGTTAAAGAAATCGATATCAAAAAAATCTATTAATAAATCTCATAGCAGATAATTCACAACATCGATTAAAACATTTTTCGATCGTTCAAAAATATAAAAAACGCGTTATTAAATAAAAAAGAAAATAATAAGCGAGATAAAGGGAAAGGGCGCGTTTTAAAAAAACGAAAATCGATTAATTTAAAAGAACGATGACTGTGAGGGCGAAAAATCTATTCGAGATCTTTTTGAAAATCTTTCACGTTCTTTTGAAGCAATAATAATTAATTTTTTAATAATAATTAATGTTTTATCTCGATTGCCGACGAAAAAAGACTTATTCAAAAAACGACGTTTATACGCGTTAATAAGAGTCTTAAAAGAATATTAAAAAACGATTATAATATTTAATTCATTTAATTACACGTTTTAAAAAGACACCGATAGCGAATATATTCATTTAATGATCGATTAATATATTAATAAAAAAATAATAACTATACGCGACTTAATAAATAAATAATTGAAACGAAAAAAAATTTGACCGCTTCGAATAAACGTCGTGCGACTTTAAAATGAATATTTGAATGTTTTTTTACATCGTCAATAATAAGTCGATAAACATTATTTTTACATTATTAAAAAACGTAAATAAAATATTACAATTCACGAAAATATAAAGAAATTGTATATTAAAGAAAATAGGGGATATAAAGTGTAAGATTTTTATACACAAATTTTTAATGAGGGTGCTCGAAAGACCTAAACGCCGCTACTCGAACGCTATTCGAAACAAAAAACTAATTTGATTTTTTGATTGACTGCACATACAAATTCAAGATTTTTTAACTTAATTTTATATTATTTCTTTATATAATAATGATCAAATTTCTTTATTATACGAATTTTTTTAAATGTATTAAATTAAAAGTATTAAAACTTTTCTTTATTATAATATTTTTTAATATTATATTTTTTGAAACATTTAAATTTTTTTTTTTTTTTTTTTTATATACTTTTTATATAATCAAAATTAATATATAAAAATTTACATTTAAAGTCTTTTGAATAAAATCAAGTTTCGTTATATTTTAATCATATTTAAAAATTCTCTTTACGATGAAAATATTATAATTTCGTAATATATTTATATTAATAAATAATTATTATATTAAATATAAACGAGATGTTAAGGATTTTTTTTTTATATTCAATTGATTTCGCTTTAAACGAAACGACTTTTAAGAAATTATTATTCGTTATTACACAATTGTGGAAAAAAAAATGTTATAAATGTTTTAAATAAAGTTAAGTAAATAATCAAGTGAATAAATATTATAATTCATAATTATTAAAAGTAATTAATAATTTTATAACGAAAAATTAATTAAATGAAATTTCAATTTTTGAAAGAAAATTTAAAGAATTAACATTTTTATCAAAAATATAAGAATTTAAATTTATAAAAAATTTAACTCTCTTATTTTCACAAATAACGTCGACTTTTTATAAAATAATTAAGTTTTTAAAATAAAATAAAAGCTTTTATTAAATAAAAGTTATTATTTAAATAATATTTCTCAAATTAAATATATTATTTCACGATCGATGAAAAAGTAATAGATTATATTTTGACGAAACGATTACGAAATATAAAAAATTAATACACATTTTATAATTAAATTATGAATTAATTAATTGAAATTTACGAAAATTTCGATTGAAAAATTAATGTTAAACGTGAATATCAAACATTTATTTAAGATGTATAATTATTTATAAATCTTTATTTAAATTTTATTCGTTTTAATGAAGTTTTTAATCTCGACGATGTTATTTTTTTTTAACTTTTTAATAAATTAATTAAACGATTGTAAAATTAATACGAAATTCTTAAAAAATTCATTTTATTAAGAAATGCAAAATAATTTTTATTTAAATTGAATAATAATTGAGAAGCAAATTATCGTTTTCGAATATTTAAAATAATCTTTATTTACATTATTATAAATTTAATAAAAAAATTATTTACGATTATTTTTATAACTTTAATAATTTGTGTTATTTCAATTATCGAAATCACGTTCGTTTCAATTATTAAATTAATTAATATAAAAGAATTTATATGTTATATTTATGATAAAATCGATTATTATCGAAAAAATTGTATTATTTAAAATTAAACGAAAGTTGAAAAAAAAACATTAAAAAAAACACGATTACTTTTTCTAAATATTAACGAGAAATGAAAAGTTAATAATATTAAAATAAATTATATCGATAACGATTCTTTTTTCGATTCGAAAAAAAAATGACTTTTATTAAAACCACGATAAAAAATAACAATAAAGTATATTTTATAAACACTTTAAACGATTTTTTAATACGTCGACTCTTTCAAGTAATTATTATATTATCGTTATAAAATAAATAAATGTAATTTACGATTTTTTTTATATATTGTAAATATATAAAGGTTTATATCGTTATTAATAAAATTATCGTTTTCGAAATATATAAACGTTTATAAATCGAGTTTTAATTTTTTATCAAACTTTTTTATAAAAATACGATAAACATTTAATTAAATAATTTATTTATTATTTATTATTATTCACATTAAACGTGCATAATTATAAAAAAAACTTATACTTTATTTTAATTATAAAATTAAAATAACACGATTTAATTCTCGAAAAGTTATAAATAAATAAATATAAAATCGTCTTTAATATATTAAAAAACAAGATATTATTTATTTTTAAACGATTAAAACATAATAATAATAAAATATCGTTATTAAAGAATCTTTCATTTTATTGATTATTTTATTTATTGTTAATATATATTCTCTTAACATTATTATTGAAAATAAATTAAATAAAAATGATTTCGATATTGAATTTTTAAAAAACATTTAAAATAAATAAAAATCAATATTAATTTTTAAAGCATTTAAAAAAAATTAAAATTTTTATTTTATTAACATTATTGAAATTAATATATCGATTTATTATTATTCAATTTAAAAAAAAATCTTTTTTTTAATAATAAATAAAATTTACGATATTATTAATAAGTTTTTTAATATAAAATCGCAAACATAAAAAATTAATTGTTTATTAATTAATAAATTATATTTATATAAATTTAAACGAAAATATACAAGTTGATAAAATCGATATAAAGTTAAGTTATATAAGTATATTAAATAAGATAACTAAGTAAAAAGAAAATATATAAATATATAAAAAACATTTATATAAAAATAGATATCTTTATTAAAACACGCTAAATTTAATCGAATTATGTTAAAAAAATGTAATATTAAAGAAAAGTTAACTTTATTAAAAATATAAAATACGTTTATAACATTATTTTTCTTTTTAAAAAGCGATATTTCATCGTTATAAAAATCGAAAATGTTTATTTATAACTTATTTTAAATTTTCGTAAATTATAATTAACAATAAACGCAATCGAAGAAAGTTATCGAGTTAATATTTATAATAATAACGATATTATTTTTTAAGATAATAGTTAATAATAGCGTCGATATTATAATATTTTGTTAATTTAAACGTTTAAAAATGACGTAATTCGATTAAAAATTAATATCGTAATCGTCGTTAAAGCATTTAAGTGTACGATGTCGATTTGATATTTATATTTTAAGTGAAAAAATAATCGCAGAAGTTAAGCGATATAATTAAATAAGATTTCGTAAATCGAATCGAGTCGTAAATATTAAATCTTATTTAAATCGTCGTATATATTTAAATAATGTTTTGCGAAGTTTTTTTTTATAAAATGTTATTTATATAATATTGAATAACGTTAATAATAATAACGACGAGATATTAAAATATCGTTAAAGAGCTTTATAAGACGTTTATAATATAAATAAAAAAGATAACGTGTTCGTTTACATTTTAAATCATATATCGTCGTCGTCGATCGATATCGATTTTTGAAAAGACGTGAAAACGCATTTTTATAATAATAAATAAATTAAAAATGTTTATATCTTTATTATATAAAAGAATAGTGTAGGGTTAAGCTAAAAAACCTTGAATTTGTATGTGCAGTCAATCATAAATTTTATGTCATTACGCTTTTCGATTAGCGCTCAAATAGCGGCTTTTAGGCCTTTCGAGCGCCCTTATCAAAAATTTGTATATACAAATCTTACATCTTTTGCCCCCTACCCCTTTAAGAATAAATTTTCTTCATAATTTCGTAAATTATACAACTCAATATGCGCTTTTCAACGATATAAAAACTATTAAATTTGAATGTATATATATAAAGTAATATTGAATTCGAATATGTTAAATCGAATCAACAGCGAGGCTTTCGGGAAAACTCTTCGCTCATTTCACGAATTAATTTCTTTTTTGAATAACAACATAATTCTTTATCATATTTACGAGATTATTATATCGTTGAAATTGCATAAGTTTATTTTATAATAATAATCATATAAATATATAATATAAATTTGCAATACTTGCGAGAAATCGATTATAAAAAATTAAACACATTTTTTATATATTTTTAAATAAGCGCAATTTTATATAAAATTCGTAAATCGT
>WOGZ01000348.1:0-33122 GCA_009733775.1 Alectoria sarmentosa
TGCGCTTATTTAAAAATATATAAAAAATGTGTTCAATTTTTTATAATCGATTTCTTATAACTTTTGAAAATTTATATTATATATTTATATTGTTATTATTATAGAATAAACTTATGCAATTTCAACGATATAATAATCTCGTAAATATGATAGAGAATTATAATGTTATTCAAAAAAGAAAATAATTCATTGAATGAGCGAAGAGGTTTTTCGAAAGCCGCTCTGCCGTTTCGAATAATAACATATTTGAATTAAATATATATCGATATATATACATTCAAATTTCATGATTTTTATATCATTGAAAAGCTTAAAGCATGCTTTATAATGTGCGAAATTTCGGAAGAATTTGATTTTTAAGAAAGTATAAGACAAAAGATGTAAGAATGAGCGCAAAGGTTTTTCGAAAGCCGCCCTGCCGTCCCGAATAATGACATATTTGAATTAAATATATATCGATATATATACATTCAAACTTCATAATTTTAACATCATTGAAAAGCGCATAGCGAGTTATATAATTTACGAAATTATGAGAAAGTTATATCTTTAAGAGAATAAGAGACAAAAGATGTAAGATTTTTATATATCAATTTTTGATAAAAAGGCTTAAAAGGCCTAAAGACGTTATTTTAACGCTATTTCAAAAGGCGGAATCAGAAACTGTATATACAAATTTAAGATATTTTAGCTCAGTCTTACACTATTTTTTTATATAATAAAGATTTAATATTTTTTAAATATTCTTTAATAAAAAGATCGTATATTTTCAACTTAAATAATTATATATCGAAATGTTTATAATATTATAAATTAATTACGATATATAATAATAATGTAAAAAAATATCGACTTTTTATAATATTTTAATCGAGAAATATCGTAAAAATCTTTATTTACGCTTTTATAAAAATGATAAAAAAAAATCAAAAAATCGTTATACAATTTGAGAAGTTCAAGCGTTTAAAATATAAAATTATTAATAATAACTTTAAATTAACAATTAATATAGTCGTTATTAATTTCGAAGATTAATTATAAAAAGTTTTTTCAAAAAATGAAAAAAATGTTTATTATTAAAGAAAATTAAAACGTAAATTATTTACGATATATTATTTATAAGTTAACGTTTAAAATTTAATAAACGCGAATAAATTATCTTCGTATAAATTTGTTAATCACGTTATTAAATTATATAAAAAATTAAATTAAATTAAAAAAGCATATAATATATTTCGAAAATAAGTTTTAATAATTTAAAAGACTTTTAATACTCGCACGTAATCTTTTAATATATACACGTAATTTTTTAATATATATATATACATTTTAAAGTTAAATAAAATAAATTAATAAAATAAATATATTTTTCGACGTTAATAATTAAATAAATGATTTAAAATTAAAGCTTGAAATTTAAAACATTTTTATATATAAAACATTTAATTTTTTTATATAAATATTTAATTTCATTTTATCGAATATTTAATTTTATATTATCGAATTGTTAAAATATAATAATGAAATAAAATGAGATATAAAAAATAAATTTTTTTTTTTAAAGCTTCTTTAAAGTAGTTTTTTATATAATAAAAAAGTATATAATTAATATAATAATAAGTCGAAAAAGATTGAAAATTAATTATCTTTTTAATACGAGCATCGTATTCTCTCTTAAATACGATTATAAAATATCGAATCAAATTTCTTCGCATAAAGTATTTAATGAATTTTAAAATCTTATATTAAAGTATTAAATTTTTATTTTTATTTAAACTTTTCATAATAATAAAAAAATTAAATTTTTACGTTAAAGCGTTATAACGTATATTAAATTTCTACGTTAAAATAATAAATCTCTATATTAAAGATATTAAGTTTTTATATTAAAGCGTTATATTATATATTAACTTTTTATATTAAAGCGTTAAAGTTTTGAACATTTATTAAATATTTAATGCGTTAATAAAAATATACGAAATAAAAAATTAGATATTAATATATATAAAAAATAAAAAAAAATAAAGTTAAAATATTTTAAATTTATATATGCAGTTAATTATAAGTTAAAAGTTATTACGCCTTTTAATTAACGCTCGAATAACGACTTTTAGGTTTCTTAAACGCTTTTATTAAAATTTTATATATAAAAATCTTACATTTTTTACTTTTTACTTTTTTGAAAACAAAATTTCTTTATAACTTCGTGAATTATATAATTCGATATACGCTTTTCAATAACGTAAAAATTACGAAATTTAAATATATATATATTAATATATATTTAATTTAAATATGTAATTATTCGAGACGATAAAGAAACTTTCGAGAAACGTTTACGCTTATTTAACGAATTATTTTCTTTTTTAAATAATATTATAGATTTTTATCATATTTATAAAATTATTATATCGTTAAAATTGTATAAGTTTATTTTATAATAACGATTATATAAATATATAATATAAAATTTTAAAAGCTACGAGAAATCGATTATAAAAAATTAAATACATTTTTTATATATTTGTAAATAAGCGCAACTTTATATAAAATTCGTAAATCGTAAATATTATAGCGATAAAATTAATAAAAAATGTAAATTTCTCGCTTAATAATCGTAAATCGTAAAACGTAAAATTCGAATCTGAAAAAAAAAAAAAAAAAAAAACTAAAAAAAAAATTCTAAAATTAAAAAAAATTACAATTCGATTTAAATTTGCATAAAATTTATTAAATTAATAAATAATTAAATTTAGAATTTCGATTCGAAAAAAAATCAATTTAAGTTTTAAAAGAAATTTTAAAAAATATTTCAAATAAAAAATTAAATAAAAAGTTTGAAAATTAAAACAATAAAATAATTTTAATATATTTATAATTTAAATGTATTAAAAAATTTAAAATTTCAGTTCGAAGAGAAAAAAAAAAAAAAAAAAAAAAAAAGTTTAATCGCCGTTAAGTCTTATGTCCGTTTCGCCTTCATTTGTTTTTAAGTATCATGAATTTAATTCATAAACCCTGACTTGTTATTATTATTATTATTATTATTATTATTATTATTTATTAAAATAATTAAATTCGTTTTACTTTTCTTATTCGACTATCGTTAAATGTAAATTTAATAAATTTTATATTTTATATAACATTTTAATTGTATAATTTATCATCTACTTTTAATAAATTATAAACTCAATCGATCGAATTTCGTTTAATAACTTAACATTTATTTTATCGATATATTTTATATATATTAATTTATAAATTATCTTAAATTACGAAACTTTATTTTTATTTTATAAAAATATTTCGTGTTAATATATTATTATAAAACATCGCAAATTTTTTAAAACGTTAAGAAATATTCGATTTATTATCACATTTACGAAACAATATCACCTCGAAACCTTAATTTAAAACACGTTTAAACGTTGATTTTAAACGAATCTTAATTTTTATTAAAAACGTTAATGTTATTAACGACGTAATCGTGAAAATTAAATTATACATTTTAATTAATAAAAACGTCACATTAATTAAAGAAGATATTTTTTAAATTTTTGAAATTATATTTAATTAATGCATATTTTCATCGTGCGACGTATTTATTTAATTGAAAATTAATTAATAAATGCATCTCAATCGCTAAAAGCAATTAATTTTAAAATATATTAAAATAATTAATTAATAACGTGTTAAAATCATATCGATCGTCGTTTAATTTTTTATTTAAATCGAAACGAGTAATTTTTCTGAAAGTTATTAACTTGAAAACTGATTAAAAATAAATTAATTAACGATAAATCAAATTTATCGATCGTCGTTTAAGCTCGAATTTATTAAAATAATTAATTAATAACATATTAAATTTATCGATTATTATTTAAATTTATTATTTAAATTAAAAACGAGCATTTCTCGCTTAAATTAATATAAGTCGCGAAATTTTTCGTCTCGATACGTTAAAAAATCAATTATTAATATATAATTTAAAAAAATTATTTTTTATAATCGTAAACATATATATAATTTATATTAATTATTTAAATAAAATAAATATAAGTTTTAAAGCACATTTATTCGCTTTATTCATTTTATTTTATTTAAAAAATCTTTAAATTTCAAAATTATTATCAATTTCGTTTTTTTATATTAAACTTTTTATTATTATATTTATTATCGTTATTATATTCGAATTTTTAACGTTAAAATTCATTAATGTTTTAAAAGAGATAATTAAATTAATCGATTTAATAAATTATATAATTTATAAGCGAATTATAAAAAACGTTTTCAAGATTTTTAATTTGTGAAAATAAATTAAATTAAAAAATAAGCATTGATTTTAAATTTCATTATTTAATAATAATAACGATAATAATAATAATAATAATAACGTTGAATTTAAAATATAAAAGTTAACGTATAATTTCATTTGCATCGTTTTACGTTTTTGCGTAATTAATAATAATTATATTAATATCGAATATATAATTAACGCTCATATCGCGTAAATTAAGTTGAAAAAAAATTGTTTCTTTCAAGATTTTAAATATTTAATTCGCGCGTTTTAACGATTTAACAACTTAACGTTAAATTAATATAATAATGATTTTAACGAATATGATAATAAATTTCGAAAATCGATAATAAAATTATAAAACTTTTTTATTCAATTTAAATTGAACGAAAATTTGCTTATTTAATAATTTTATTTTAAATTAAAATCTTTTTATAACGATTATATCGAACAATATTTTCAAAATTACGTTTTATTTAATAAAAATAAATTATATAAACACACTTTACGCGAAATTATATAGCGATTTCAAAACATTTATTATTTTAAAAACGTTTAAATTATATATGCTTTCATTATTCGCTTTTTTTTTAATTTTTATTTAAATTATAAATTAAAACGAATATTAATTAAATTATTACGTTAATGTTGTTAAAATCGTTAAATTGTATAAAAAATGTGATATATATTATTATAACTTCGACGATTATAAAATAAATAATAATAAAATCAATTCGTTAATTAACAATTTTTTTAATAATAATAATAATAAACGAAAAAATAAATGAAAAAGCGATAATAACAATAACGAAAATAATAAAAAACTTAAATTTAATAATTTTAAACTCAAATCGAAATTGAAGAATTTTAATATATAAAAAACTTATAACAATTGCGTAAAAGTGAATTTAAATATTTCAAATTTAAATTATTTTAACTTTTATATTATTAAATATATTATTTATAATTAAAATAAATTTTTCGTTTATTAATTTTTTAAAACGTTTTACATCGTTAAAAAATACGATAAAATATTATTAATCATAATTATAAACCTTATTCGCATCGAAATTGAAAAGATTAACGATCAAATCGTAACATTAAATTTTAAAAATATTTTATACGTATTTAACAATAATTTCAATTTCATTTTTATGAAAATTTTATTCAAAAATAAATGTTTTATAAAATTTTCGTTTAATGAAATTAAAGTTGAGCGTTATAAAATGTAAATCATTTAACGCGATAATTTTTATATATTTAATAACGAAAATTATTTAATTTTTATTTTAACGATTATTAATATTAAAACTTTCGATTTATAATATATTTATATAAAATATTTTAAAAAACAAAATATCGCTCATTTCGAAAACATATTTATTAAAATAAATTTATTCAAATTTTCGACGTTCGAAAACGTTTATATATTTTATATAAAATTAAATCTTTACTCGTTATTTTATAAAAAGCATTTAATTTTCGATAAATATATTAATAAATTATTTTATTTCGATATTTTTAATTTTATATCGAGCGTCGACATTCGTTTAAATTATTAAATTATGTTTAAATTTATAAAAAACGTTAATAAAAGATTTTATATTCATTTTGATATTTATAAAAATAAATTTTCAATATCTTTAAATCATTTAAAATTAATGTAAAATATAGCGATTTTATTATTAAACGCATTTATAATAACGAAAATATTATAATTAAAAATCAAATTTTTAATAATTTTAAATACGATTATAAAATAAAATAAAAATTTATTATTTTTAAAATTTTTTAAGTAAATAAAGTTTTTAAACGTTTAAATTAAATATTAATAATTAAAGTTCACGCTTTATTAATAAATAGCGAATTTTCGAAATTTATAATCTTAAAATTTATTACGATCGTTAACTATTTTCGTAATTATTCGTTTATCGTAAATATAAATAAAATTTTATATAAAAGCGAATTTGATCGCAAATTTAATTTATCTTATTTAAAACGCATTAAATAAAAAAGTCTTTACGAAAAGCGTCGAATTCTCGATATTAATTAAAAAAACTTTCGATAATTATTATAAAAAGAATCGTTTAATAAATTACGAAAATTATTTTTATTAAATGTTTATTCGAAATAATCGAATTCAACGATATTTTAACGTTAAATAAATAAATTATTATTTTAAAACGTAATTCTCAAATGAAAAATCATTTATTATTAACTCATTTTCAATATTATATATCGAAATCGATGCGATAACGAAAATTGAATTTATAACGATAATTTTAAACGATATTAATAATAACATTAATAATAAAGTTTTCTCTTTTAAGTTTTTTAAAAACTTTTTCTCGTCGACGATTATTATTAATATCGCCGTCGCAATTTCAAAAACATTTTCAATTTAACGATTTTTTTAAATATCGAAATCGCGTATTAAAAAACTTTTTATCGTTGTTATAAATTTAATCTCTGCGAATATATAATAAATACTTTTTATCGATATCGTTTTCGTCGTTATCACATTTTTAAAAATTTCGATATTTAATCTCATCGCGTTATTAATTAAAATAAACAATTTTAAATTATTCGAATTTTATATTTACAAAAAAATAATAACGAACGTTTTATTTAATAATTAAATATAAATGAAAAATATTATTTTTAATCGATAATAAAATTTAATATTTTTATAAATTTTTAACGAATCGCAAAATTTTAAAGAATAAATAAATTTATAAATTTAAGCGTAAGTCGATTAATAAAATAATTCGATATAAAACGCGATAAATAATTTAAGATTATATATAACGCGAAAACATCGATTTTTAAAAAAACTTTCGCTTTCGTTATCAAATTTATAAATTTATAAATTATCTTTATTATAACAATCGCTTTCAACTTAAAATTAAATTAAATAAATATTAAAATCGCATTTTTATACGATAGCGTCGAAAAAATTATATTTATTCGTTAATTTAAAGAATATAAAAATAATATTAATAAAGTTTATCGTTTCAAAAAAGCGCTTTACGAATTAAAACAATCGTCTCGAATTTAATATAATATTATATTTATCTTTTTTTAAAAATTCGAATATCGATCTTTAACGAAAAACTTTAACGTTTTTATTTACGATAAAAAAAAATCATTATGAACATTTATATCGACGATATTTTTATTATAAAATTTAATTAACTCGTTATCAACGAATTTAAAAGCGTTTTTAATATTAAATTTTGAATAATGAATTTAAGATTATATATTTATTATTTAAATATAAAAATAATGCGTGATTATTAAAAGAATTATTTCGAAAAGATTTTTAAAAATTATAATATGTGAAACGATCGTGTTAAAATTATCGATATCTTTATAAAAATCTCACATTTAAAATTCGTCGTTAAAAATTTAAAAATTATCGAAAAGTTTCGCTTTCGATATAAATTCGTTATTAATTTTTTAATATACGCGATAATAAATATTCGCTTAAATATCGTTTACGTTATTTTTATAATCTTTTATTACGTTTTCAATTTTAATAATTTTTATTAAAAGATAATTAAAAGAATTTTTAAATATTTACGAGATATATTATATTTTAAATTTGTTTATAAAAAGAAACTCGTTTTATTACGCGAATATATCGATATCGATTAAATTAATAATTAAAATATTAAACGATTTATTTTTAATTATATGTTTAATCTTAATAATATAATTATAAATTAATTATTTAAACGTTAATTTATAAAAATATTGTTAATTTATGAACCCGAATATATCGATTAAAGAAAAATCATTAAAGAGGCGATTTGATTCGAAAAGCTTTTTAACGATTTTAACTTTATGATTTTTAAATCGATAATCGACGCTTTTAATAACGATAATGCGATTTAAATAAAACGCGCTTTTATAATATAAATTTAATCAAAATTCGAAAATTTTATCTTCGTTTTCATTATCGTTATCTTTTATAATAATTAAAATATTGTAATTTTAATTAAAAACTCTTAATTTTATAATCGTTTTAAATATATTAACATTTAATATCATTTTGTGCGCGAAAAAATCGTGAATAATAATATCGTTTTAAAATACGTTTTCATTAGTAAATAAATCGTCGATGATTTTATAAAGTTTTTATTTAAAATTAAATTCGACGTATTTCGTTAAGCGCTCAATCTCGAATAAACTTAAAAACAAAATTCAATTTATTATTTATAAAAGATTAAATTGATTACGTCGTGACTTTATTAATTGAATTTTCAATTTTAATTTTTTTCAAATAATGACGAGAATGTTAAATAACTTAATAATAAAAATTTTAAAAATTTTATTTTAAGTAATTTCGAGAGATTAAAATATCGCTCGATTAAAAAAAAAAGATTTTCAATAAAATTAATTATCTCGCTCATCGCATTTTAGAAATTTATTAAAATAAATTTCAAGTTTTAATATAATTATTCTCGATTATTATTTTTTCAAATTTTTTTATTTAAAGATTTTTATTCGAAAAATATAATTATTAATAATATTTATTAAATAAACGATTTAAAAATTTAAACGATTTAATACATAAATTTCAAATCGATTTTCATAAACGTGATTCAATAAAATTCAAAAAAGTTAAAATAACGTAAAACGATAAATATTTCATTTATCGAAAATTATAAACGATTATCGTTTTTAAAACTCGATCGTTATCGAATTTGAATTGTTTTCTTAAAAAGGTTTTTTTAAATTAACTCAATCGAAACAAAGAAATTTATAATTACTTTTTATTTGATTTAATATTAACATTATTTTAATTAAAAGCTCGCTCGATATTTTATATTAAATTACGCTTGAAAAGTTTAAAAAATGAATATTTTTTTAAAATTATAATAAATGCTTTAAAACGTCATTTAAAAGATTTTTTGTATTCATTTTTTTTTTTATATTTTTACATTTATGATCTTTAAAATTTAAAACGAATATTTATAATATTATTCAATTTACGATCGAGATAAAAATTTACGATTATTATTTAAATTATAATCAAAAACAAATTTTTATCGTAATAATTAAATTTATGAAAATGATCGTATAATTATAAAATAAATAAGTTTAACGTTTATTATTATTAAAGACTTTAAACGTTTAATTCGATAAAATCGCGTTTATCGATTTATTTAAATACGAATAATAAAAAATATATTAATCATTATATATTCTCACTTTATGAGAATTAATTTAAATTTTTAATAATATACTTATATTCTCGATATTCATTTTCATATTAATTTTTTATTACTTTATTATTATTATTTTATATTATATTATCGATACGTTTATAATATCGCCATTTTCGATATTAATAATATTAACGCATATAACTTTTATAACGTTTAAACTTTCGACGTTCGCATTTTAAAGATTAACGTCTTTAATATTTATATCTTCGACGTCTTTAACGTATATAACGCTTTTAATTTTCAATATATATATTTTTTAAATCGTTATTTTTAATCTTTATCTTTTAATGCTTATATCACGATATTTAAATTTATAAAAGAAAAAATTCGAGAATTATTTATCGATGCTTTCTTTTCGATATTTATATTTTAAAATCGATATCTTCGATATTCATAAATCGATATTTATATTTTAAAGTTAATATTTTCAATATTTATTTCTCGATGTTTATATTTTAAAGTCGATATTTTTAATATTTATTTTTCGATATTTAAATCGTTATATCGATAAAAGTAATTTATAAATCTTTTCATTTTTTTCTTTCCGATATAATCTTTTTTATATATTTATTAATTATACGTTAATCGATTTTTAATATGCACTTAATAATTTAAAAATAAAATTTTCAAAAAATCGTTTTTTTGCACAAAGTGAAATTTTTTATATAAATCATCGTGTCGAATATATTTAAAAAAATATAATCGTTTTTAAATTTCGATATTTTCATTTTTATTACTCGCGATTAATTTTATTATTATTATTTATTTAAAAAAAAAAAGAAAAGAAAAGATTTTTTTTTATCGTCGTCGATTTTATTATCGTTATTCGATATTTATTTTATTTATTCAACGCACATTTTATGATTATTACTCGATATTTATTTTATTTATTTAACGCTTATTTTATTATTATTATTCGATTTTGATTTTCGCGAGAATCGAAATTCGTGTTTTTCAAAAAAACATTTATTACACGCTCGATGATCTTATTATCGTTATTCGAAATTCATTTTATTATTATTATTTTACGCTTAATTTAATATTATTATTCGAAATTTATTTTATTATCGTTATTCGATTTTAATTTTCGTGAAAATCGAAATTCGTGTTTTATTAAAACATTTTTATTATGCGTTTAAAAATCTCATTATTATTATTTGATATTTATTATACGCTCGATAATTTTATTATTATTACTCGATACTTACTTTAATTATTTAATATTTATTTTATCATCGTTATTCGATTTTAATTTTTATAAAAATTTTAATTCGTGTTTTTCGTATTATTTTTATTATGCGTTTAATAATTTTATTATTATTATTCGATAATTATTTTATTTATTCGACGCTCGACGTTTAAAAAAAGAAAAAGAAAAAAAATATAAAAAGTGTTAATATATGCGATTATGAAGGAAAAGAGAATTTTTTTATCTTTATTATTTAATTTTCAGCGTCGTAAATATTGAAATTCGTGATTTTATTATATAATTTTATTCGAATGAAAATGTTTATATAATTAAGTTTATTTTATTTTCTTTATTCGACTATCGTCGAATGTAAACTTAATAAGTTTTATATTTTATATAATATTTTAATTAAATAATTTATCGTTTACTTTTAACATTATTATTTATTTATTTTTAATTAAAAATAATTATTAATTAAAAATTTCGAAAATATAAATTAAATTTTTAATAAACTTTTTCTATTTTTATAGCGATGAAATATCGTTTTTTAAAAAAAAAAAAATGTTACGAGCGTATTTTATATTTTTAATAAAGTTAATTTTTTTTTAATATTATATTTTTTTAACATTATTCGATTAAGCTTAACGTGACTTAATAAAGAAATTTATTTTTATATAAATATCTTTTTTTTTATATACATATTTTCTTTTCACTTAATTATTATATTTAATACATTTATATAATTTAACGTTATATTAATTTTAATAATAATTAACATAATTATTAAATATATATAATTAATATAATTGTTAAAAAATATACGATAAATATTATATATAAGTTAATTAAGTATATAAAAAATATAAAAAAATCGTGTTTTTAAGTTTATTCGTTAAGATAATGTTAAAATACGATTAATTTTAAAGTTAACTTTAAGATTAATTTTATATACGTTACGTAAAAGATTAAATTTCAATATTTCTTTATAGCGTTAAAAGATAACGTATATAATTACTTTAACATTTTTTTATAACGATACGTTACGATGCTTTAATATAAAAACTTTTTTTCGCTTTATAATACGAGAAGCTTAATAAGAATTTAAGAAATATCGTTTTAATGTAAAAATTTGCTTTTCTTTCTGATATGAAAACTTAATTGAAATTTGAGAATTGTCGCCCTAATGTAAAAACTTGCTTTTCTTTCTGATATGAGAATTTAATTGAAATTTGAAAATTATCGCTCTGATATAAAAACTTGTTTCTCTTTATGATACGGAAAGTTGTTTTAATATAAAAACTTGTTTTTCTTTATAATACGAGAAGCTCAAATAATTTAAGAGATGTCGCTTTGATATAAAGATTTGCTTTTCTTTCTAATACGAAAAGTTGCTTTAATATAAAAATTTGTTTTTCTTTATAATATGAGAAGCTTAATAATAATTTAAAATTTAACGTTTTAATTAAAGATATAATCCCCTATATATAAAAAGTTTAATTCGAAATAAAAATTTGTTTTTTTTGATAATACGAGGAGTTATTTTAATGTAAAATTTTTTTTTTTTTATAATATGAGAAGCTTAATAATAATTTAAAATTTAACATTTTAATTAAAAACGTGTTCTCGTATTGTTTTAAAAATCTTTTAAAATTTAATTCTTTTATTTATAAAAAGCTCGATAGATTTAAATTTTTCTTTTTTTTTTTTATTATGAAAAAATTAATAAAAGGTAGAAATTTATTTCTCTTTTTTATTATAAAAAGTTTATTAAATTCGAAACTTGATATTCATATAAAGAAAATGAAAAAAAATACGATATTCGATAATATAAAACGAAATATCTTATATAAAAAAATTTAAAAAAATGCGATATTCGATAATATAAAACGAAATATCTCATACGAAGAAATTTAATTCGATATTTTATAATTATATTTAAAAGAAAATATTCGATAAAATGAAATTAAATGCTTATATAAAAAAATCGAATTATTTTATACGAAAAAACTTCGTGTTTTTATAAAGAAACTTAAAAGAATAAAATGTTTAATAATATAAAACGAAATGTTTTATACGAAGAAATTTAATTCGATATTTTTTGTATTTAAATTGTGACAATTCAATTCGTCGAAAGTTATAAATTAAAAAAAAGAACTGTCGTAATGTAATAATAATTTATTTTAAATTATTATTAATAAAATGTTTATATGAAAAGTGCGAGAATAAATGCTATTTTTTTATTATTATAAATCGAGTTTATAATTTATTAAAAGATATACGATAGATATTATATATAAGTTAATTAAATATATAAAAAACACGAAAAAATCGTATTTTTAAGCTTATTCGTTAAAATAATGCCAAGATACGATTAATTTTAAAATTAACTTTAGGGTTAATTTTATATACGTTACGCAGAAAATTAATTTTCAATAATAATTAATATAATTATTAAGTATATAATTAATATAATTAATATAAATATTAAATATATAATTAATATAATTATTAAATATATAAATATACAAAATTCTTACGTAAATAATATTAATTAAATTAATAAAATATTTTATATATATATTATTTTATAAAATAAATTCGCGAATACATTATTTTATAAAATAATTTATTAAAAACTTATATTATTTTATAAATAATATAAATTAAAAAGTTTTAATTTTATTTCGTATTATGATATAGCTAAAAAGCTTAAATTTTATATTATTTAATATCTTTATCACGATTGTAATTTCATAATTTTATATAATTAAATTAAGTTTAACGCAATTTAAATTTATTTATATAAACGATTTTTATATATATTTAAATCTTTATAGTTATTATTTCGTTTTTATTAAAATATAAGCATTTTTTTTTTTTTTTTTTTTTAATATATACGCATATATTTTATTTTTACTTACTTATTTATTTATTTTATTTTATAAATTAAATTTATATAAATATAATTTATCGAAGATTATTATTATTTATTCGAATATATTTATAACTTTAAATGTTAATAAATAAATTAAAAGTTTAAAAATGAAATCATTTTTTAATATTAATAAATTGCAAATTTATTTTATACTTTATATATAAATTTCGAATTTACGTTTTTAAAAAAAATTAAAAAATTATCTTCGATTACGCTCGTATAATATATCGTAAAATCTTAAAATTTAAATTTAAATTAAACGCTTTTTGCATAAAAGACGTTTTTTTCAATTCAATAAACGATATATACGTAAATTTTAAAAATTATTTATTTTTATATACGACGATTAAAGATTATATTTAAAATAAAATCGAATTATATTTTTCTTTATATAAAAAGTGATATAATTAATAAATTAAATTATACGCATATTAGCGAAACGTTATACGTAAATCTTTCGAAAATAAATTTAAAAATCGATTTAATTAATAATAATTTTAATGAAACTGCGATAACGATAAATTTTCAAAAAATCGAAGAACGAAATAATTCGCATATTTATATTTAATTTTTTATATTTTTTATCATTTATGCGTAAAACAATTATGTTTTTCTTTATTTAATAATAAATAAAATGCGATAATATTAAAAATTCAATTAATTGTAAAATTTTAAAAAGATAAAAAAAGATAAAATATTATTGTTGTATTTTTAAAAAATTAAATTTTATAACGTATAAATTAAATTTAATTCTCGTATATATTATTAAAATTATTAATTTATTAATTTTATTAATAATTTTAAATACGTTTTTTAATTAATTAAATATATTTATTTTTATATATTTATTTATAAATAAACTTAAGTTTATAAATTAAATTTATGATATTTAAAATAAAAGAAAACGAAACGAATTTGAAATTTAACGTCGATTAAACTTTTTTTTTTTTTTTTTTTTTTCTAATTAAAATTTAAATTTTATCGATGTATTAAAATTATAAATGCATTAAACTTATAAATTTTATTTAAAGTATAAAAATTAATTCTTTATTTTAATTTTAAACAAAATTGATAGTTTTTTATAAAAAAAAAAAAAAAAAAATTCTAAAATTTTAAATTTAATGATTCATTATATTTAAATTTTATATAAATTGAAAACGAATCGTGATTTTTATTTATTTTTTATTTTTTTATTTATTTTTAAATATTTTTTCGAATTCGAGTTTTACGTTTTACGATCTACGATCTTTAAATGAGAAATTTACGTTTTTTATTAATTTTATTATTACATTATTTACGATTTACGAATTTTATATAAAATTGCGCTTATTTAAAAATATATAAAAAATGTGTTTAATTTTTTATAATCGATTTCTCGCAACTTTTAAAAATTTATATTATATATTTATATAATCATTATTATAAAATAAATTTATGCGATTTCAACGATATAATAATTTCGTAAATATGATAGAAAATTATGATGTTATTTAAAAAAAAAAAATTCGTTGAATAAGCGCAAAGGTTTTTCGAAAGTTTCATTATCGATTCGATTTAACATATTTAAATTAAATATTAATTTATATATATATATTCGAACTTTATAATTTTTATGTCGTTGCGAAGCGTTAATCAAGTTTTATAATTTGCGATATTATAAAATATTTATATTTTTATAAAGTTAAAGTCAAAAAATGTAAAGTTTTTATATATAAATTTTCGATAAAAGCGCTCGAAAGACCTAAAGTCGCTATTTTAACATTATTTTAAAAGACGAAATTAAATAAAATTTATAATTAATTGTATATACAAATTTAAGATTTTTTAACTTAATTTTATTTTATTCTTTTATATAATATTAATAAAATCGACGGAAGCGCACGATAAAGTGCGTTTATATATTAATTTATTTTCTATTATTTATATAATTCAATTTGTTATATAAAACATTTTTTTATAAATTACTTATATATTTTTATATATAAAAAGAAAATTTATTAAATCGATTAATAATAATAATTATATTTATAATCAAAATACGCGTGCAAATTTGAAATATTATAATTAATAAAACTTTAATTAAAAATAATTGCGAATGAAAAAAAAAAAAAAAATTATTTACGCATATATTAATTTAATATTAAAAACGATTTAAATATTTATATTATTTATAAATTATATAATTAATAATATTAATTTATTTATTTAACGAAATATATTTTTAAGATAATATAAAATTATTTATTTACACGCACGTACATTTAGCAAAATTTATATTTAATTTAAACTTTTTTAAAATAAAATAAAAATTTACGAAACTTTTTAATATTACGAATAATATTTAAAATAATTTATAACTTTTTTATATTTATTTGTTAAAAAATATTTTATATTTGAATTATTTTAACTTTTTAATCGATTTTATAAATGCGCACGACGAGCATTTTAAGATTAATATTTAAAAAAATTAAATTAAATTAAAAATCAGAGAAAAAAATCTTTAAACGTTTAAAAATTAAAATACGTATATATTTATATTA
The DNA here is from genome assembly GCA_009733775.1 of Alectoria sarmentosa. Lineage (NCBI taxonomy): Eukaryota > Fungi > Ascomycota > Lecanoromycetes > Lecanorales > Parmeliaceae > Alectoria > Alectoria sarmentosa. The sequence continues at coordinate 16,196 of WOGZ01000348.1, forward strand.
ATAATATATATATATTTTTAACTTTATTTTATTAACATTTTTTTGAATAAAAATTCGATAATTCGAAATCTCGATTACGTATAAACGTAATTATTTCGTTATTAAAATTTTCAAATTATCGTCTTTCGAATATATATACGCGACGAATAAAAAATATTAAAATTTAATAATAATATATATACGTACACGATTTTAAAAATATGTTATAAAAAAATTGAAATCGAAAATAAGTAAATTATTTTTATATAGTTATTTATTTTTAAAAATATTTATTTTTTATACGCATATTTATTTTTATACATATATTAATATTTTTAAAATTTAAAAAAAAATTTATTCAATAAAAATGTTAGGGCGTGATCGTTTTAATAGTTTATAGTAAAGGTATAGCAGGCTCTTATAAAGTTAAATAGGGCGTATCGACTATAAAGCGCGATACCTTTAATTCTTTTAACCTATAACCCAGTGATAGCCGAATCATTCTCACAAAAAATTGTTTAATTGTAATTTAAAATTTAAAGTTTTTACTTCGTCGATAAGTTAAAAATTAAATCGCTTCGAATTTTTATAAACTTTTTAATTTATTTATCTCGTTTAAAATTTATCGCAATATTATTTTCTTTATATATATTTTTTACTTCACATTTATTTTACAAAATTAATTATATATATATTTATATTTTTTTAAATTATGTTTCGTTATTTTAATGCAATTATATTAATAATTTATTTTCATTCGCTCATATTTTACATTTATTATTTTTCGATATAACGTTTTTATTAAATAAAATTAATTAAAAAAATTATATATATATAAAAAATTATTATTGAAATAATATAATTAACATATTGATTATATAAAAACTAAGATTAAAAAAATGATTAATGGAATTTTATAATGTGTTCGTACGTTGTTATTAAATTATACGATAAACGTTTTATAATTAAATGTATTAAAAAAATTAAACGCAAATTAATTTATTAATATATAAAAATTTATAAATAAAAATTAATACGTATTTAATTCTCAATTATTATCGAAAATTAAAAATCTTCGCGATTTAAAACTTCAATAAACGTGCGAATATAACTCGAACTCATAACAATTATTATTAAATTAAAATTAATTATGCTTTTTATGTATATGTGTTGTGGAGTTTACGATTTTCTTGTGTCAATTTGTATATTAATTAAATACATAAACCTAAAACCTGGAAAAAAATGGAAAAAAAAATCATTAAACGGCTCTTGGTAGTTATCGTCTTCCGTACGAGCCTTCGACTCTGGAGTGCTCAAACTTTTCAGTTCATGCCTCGAGCCTCGTTTCAAGGCCACAGTGTTGCCATTGAAGATTCCCAATTTTCGCCCATGGTCGGATTGCAACAATTTGAGATATGGCATCAAAGCTATTCTGGCATTTATCATACCGATTGACTATCCAATGCCCGAAATGCCATGGTCATATCCTGCGCGGCTCGCGCAAACAACCATTCACCTCTACCAACTCCTCTCGAGCTATTGCCGCACCCCCAGTAGACCTCATCCAGAACCCTCCATCGAATCTCGAAAATGCTCGCGTTGTGCCTGCATCGCCCTCGTATTTCACTGGCAGACCCGATTCCACGGACAACTACCTCGATCTCCTAGCCCTCTTGCGCCGCTACCAAACCCTTCCAACGGTTGCCCCAGCACAAGCTCCCAGGGTAGCATGGCGGACTGTCACACAATACCGCCTCCTTGTCGGCGAACCTGTACGAGCATCCAAGTATCATAAGGTAGTTGAGGTTCTGCAGCGGCTGAACAGGATACACCCAGCTGTCATGCCCGCACCTTTGAAAGAAGCGATGGAGATTTACAAACGTGACATCGATCCTTACGCTGTCACCAAGAGGCCCAACATCATCGATGCTGATGGACGTGCCTACGGAGTTGGACGACGAAAATCAAGCTCGGCGAAAGTGTATCTCGTGCAGGGGGAGGGGGAGGTGCTGGTGAACGGCAAAAGCATTAATAGTGCATTCGGGAGGATCCACGATAGGGAGAGCGCGCTGTGGGCATTGAAAGCTACTAGCAGAATCGACAAGTATAATGTCTGGGCGCTAGTTAGTGGAGGAGGGAGTACGGGCCAGGCGGAGGCCATTACATTGGGGGCTGCAAAAGCGCTGATGGTTTTCGAGCCCGCCTTGAAGCCAGCGCTGAGAAGAGGTTTGTCTTCAACCGACCTCCTTATTGAAGAAGCTAATGGATTGCCCCTTTTAGCTGGCTGCGTCACTCGAGATCCTCGACGTGTTGAAAGGAAGAAACCTGGTCACGTAAAGGCAAGAAAAATGCCGGCGTGGGTGAAGAGATAGACGCATAGTGCCATCTTGACAAACTTGATTTCAATGTGCATAGAGCATCACATCATCCCCAACAAAGAATATCTCAGAATTAGCGAATTTTCTTGCTTGGCGAACCCCGCATGTCGCCTGAGCGTCAAGAAAAGGTACCGAACGGCATGTGAAAGAAACTGGAAGTTCTTGTAAGAATCGAATCGGTAGTTAGGTGGTAAATCTTCCGCTTTCATGTCACTGGACTCATCTCGAGCTAACAAAAATTCCTTAACGCTCTGAATCGCTCTAGAGGTTTTATATGGTGGAAGCAAAGATACTCCTCGAAAGGTCGGCAGAAGTTCTCGGAGACGTCATGAGTAGACCTGGCATTATTTACATGTAGCTCTCCCGAGTAGCCAGGAGTTCTCACTTCCATGCCATGTTGATTTACCAGCAAATGTATAGCCGGCCGCCGCTAACCTGCTGGGTCGAGCACGGCAACAAGCGCAGAGTCCGGCTTGATCAACACAACTGGTAATGGTCTTCCGGTCCGTCAATGCAATATGACCGTAGCCAAGGTTCGGCCAGAAATTGTTTGCAAACATTTGTTCTCGTGTGAACAGACTTGAGCTGGGATGAAAGCAATACTCTTTGACTAGAGGACACTCTCACAAGATGTCGCAACGCGGCAACTATAATTTAAGCAGAAAGGCTTTCAGGTGTAATCTTACAATGGCCCACCGTCGAGAGGCAGCCAGACGGCTGTCACGCATAATGAGACAAGGAATGAAGCTGTGGGCCAAGGATGAGGCTGCGTATCACCGCTGTGCTCACTCTGTGCCCCTCTCGATTAGGGAGGGTGGTCATCCTGGCGGAGACTGAGAGCTGTCTCATTTTTGTCAGGAAACCAACAAGCGAGCAAAATGCGAAACAGTCGACGTGTTGGAGGAGGATCATGCAATAATCCAATAAGTCAATAATCTTGAGACGTTGTTGACACATTTCGATTGGAACAATTGACCACTTGTTATTATTGTGTAGTATGTTGACATGTCTCATGAAAAGTTTTGCGAGACTGGGAAGACTGGAGAGACTGGAGAGGAGCGGAAAGAAAATTGACGTGTTAGATACTACAAATACTCTACTGCAAACACTACAACTACAGTACTACACTACCCGAATCGTGAATGTGCCCAGTCAGCATTGCCTTTGGCGACTGGCGCTAAGGACGGTGTTCTATTTTTTGGTTTTTTTGGTTTTGAATTTCTGGTGGTACCTGCAGTAGAGTAAATCCCATGTCAAGGAGAGTGGCAGTGACCAATGGGCAACTCCTTGGTCTTTTCTGGGCCAAAAAGGGCAAAAAAGGGCCAAAAGGAAAGCAAAAGAAAAGCTCGAGGCCGGAGTCGCTAAACCTGACTGGGGGATTGAGGCGAAAGATCGACGCTATCAGTCAGTGTCGGTATCCAATGAAGCCTCGTCTGGCCATGCATGATGCAAAAGGACCCCAAGCGCAAAAATACATCACACGTTGATCTCTTGCCCGAGTGCCCTGAACTTTTCTGCCTTTGTCAACAAGCCGGCAAAATTCTAATTTCGACTTGTCAAGCTGCTGCCCAACCTCCCATCTACCCTCCTCCCCTTGCTCTGCCTTTTGCCCCCGTACTCTCGGCATCTCAGCGTGGCAATTGACCGCGTCGCAATTGACCAAAATGATTGCCTTGGCCGTAGCCGAATTGGAGAAAGCTAGTAAGTGGCAAGATCCTGCATGTCAACTGATGAGAGAGACCTTGGCCGCAAACGCCATTCACCCACACATTCGGACAACCACCGTCAGCCTCGGCTGCTGTGGAATGACCAAAAAACCGAATTCTTCTAATCCAGCTTCCTACTTCCAGCTTCAGGAAAGCTATGAGGCGCCGCGCAGTGGCCTGTGCTGTGGTGATCATGACTGTTGGTGACCAAGGAACAGACCCTTTCTCATCTCCCGCCGTGCGACTTCCAGGTAAAAAGGCGACTGTAGGAAGTACAGTGCTTCGTTTCGTCGGGCATAGCCGTCCACAAAGGAGCAGGCAAGGAGGATTAGGTGGATCAAAGGAGGCAGGACTCAGGAGATAGGACGCAGGAAAGCAGGTGATGATGAAACGAACGAGTAGGCCCGTCCTGCTCAGCCATGATCATTTTTGGACATGGGCACCAATCAGGATGAGCCTAGGACGAGACCTCGTTTTGGGACCCTTTTGGGCCAAGAAGCCGGTGTTTGATGGATATTCTCCAACTCTCTTCAAGACTTCCTCTCTCTCTGTCTCTTTCTCTGTCTCTGTCTCTGTCTCTCTCTTTCTCTCTCTCTCTCTCTCTCTCTCTTTCTCTCTCTCTCCGTGTCTTTCTCTTTCTCTCTCTCTCTCTTTTTCTCTCTCCTTGTTTTCTCTCTGTCTTTTCTCGGGACCTGAACTTGTGATGATAAGATTGGATCAGCGGTGGAATATTGTTTAGAGTGAAGAGTTTGTGAAAGGCGCTAGAAGATCATGCTTTAGCCCCCGCCAAAATCTGCCTACTCAAGACTCCTCCAATACTTGTACTAAGAATGGAAGTTTACTAAGTTACTAAGTTATTATAAGTTACCTTACTGAAGAATGAATACTGACTACTCTTCTTTCAGAATAACCCTGTTCCTGTCGTGGTGTGGGCATATGCACGACATACATATTACATTTCTCCCAAGCCTCCTGGTTTTTTCATCACTTCGTTTCATCCATCTTTGTTTCACATCGTTGCTTCGTAAGGGCCTCTGGTCCTTTCTCTTCTCACACCGCCAAAGATGAGAGATATCCCCTCTCCCTTTAATTCCTTAAATCCTTTATGATTATCATAATTATCACTACCATTACTAACAAATACTATTTTATTCAAGTACTATCATCTATACTTTACACTTCCCTCGCGCTTGTTCACTCATCTCACTTGAAAGCGCTGCGTCTCATCCGCGCCTCGGTATGATATGAGACTTCAGACACGTAACGCGCGCGATTGAGGATATAACTTGCTTTCCTTCCTACAGTAGTAGTTCCTCTCTAGCTGTTTCCACAGCCCACCTATTTTATTACTTGGCCTACAATACGACTTTTCCCTTTCCCTTTCCCTTTCCCTTTCCCCAGCCTCTCACGGACCACCCTGCACTCCATAGGCCAAATGTCAACAGATCATGTCCAACTAGGGCGTGCGGATGGTCAAGCTTGCGCATGCTTACTTGCCTGATACGTCCATGCCAACCAATTGGATGCCGGTGCAATAGCTTCCTGTCCTACTCTCATCAAACCTCCTGCATCTCTCACCAAGTCGCCCTCAGCTCCACGCACTCAGGCACTCAGGCACTCAGGCACTCAGGCACTCAGGCACTTATTCCCTTCTCTCGGGCATCCCGTAACCAAAGCTGTGGTTAAATTACCCAACTTTGGGGTCGACAGTCCTCGGGTGTAACCGTAACGTCTCACTTCAGTATCGGTGTTGGTACCTTACGCACGACGATCCTTCGCCCCGAAAGCTGCAAGCATTAAGCAAGTAGTCCGACCCTTGCGCTTGAACACGCTCAAGTGCCGCCTCACCGTTGACCATCCCAGTGCACATCACATTCTTCTTTCTTTGCATCTTCCAAGGGTCCCGGCTTGCCTCTTCGACGACAATCCTACTCTCAACCACCTTCATTCTTTTTCTTTTTCTTTTCTTTTTCTTGCTTTTTGGACTGGCCTCAGCGAAGGCCTTCCCATGCTTCGTAATTCTTTCAATTCCCATTCTAAGAATACTTCGCCGATCTCTTTCTTCAATCTTTTCAAGCCACCGTCCTTGTGTTGAGTCGATTCACTTGCCTCACACATTCCTTTTGGGCAGAGATTCACCGACCTCCGAAGAGCCTATGAATCTATCGGCGATTCACACTGGCATTGTCGCCGGGCCACACAACCGGTGAGATCCTACCTAACGATATATAACTTCTCTCCGAGTAATTCCTAACCGTTGGCCTAGTCTTCGGCTCTCTCCTTCAAAAACAGCACAAACTGAAGCCGCCTTCCTACACATCTCCATCCGAGGAAACCCTCGCTTTGCCTTTCAACCTCCACAGAGCGCTTCGGTGCCGTCGACAACCTGGCCCTCTACGTGACTCCTCCTGCTTCGCCAGGGCCTTTTCCAATTCCGGCATTCGGTCCGAGATTGAAGCAGTCCAGGAGAAGCCCGACTAGTGGCATGGAAGGTGACGAACAGCGAAGAAGGCAATACGAGCAGCAAAATTATCCCCGTGGATATGCCCCGGAATTCGGAGGGCATGGAGTCAATGTGCCAAATGTCCAGAACCTACGAGGCGCGCCAGGTGGAGATGGCTCTGATCGATTCAGGCAAGCGCAATCCTTGACGACTCGGCCTTCCACATCTGCCCCTTTGTCTGCAGATGCAGGAAGCCCACACGAGCTGGGAAGCTACGATTATACGCCAGGCCAGCAGTACTCAACCCCGCAAATGCCCGGCCCGCAATTCCAGTACCAACCAGAGTACTTGCAAGACCCTCAGAGGCAACGACATTTTGCCCAATACACGTCGCACTTGATGTACAACGTACCGCAGCAAGCTCCATCGCAACCGTATGACGCCGTGAGTCAGTACCAATCCCGGCAGTCAGCAGCACAAGCCCTGGGCAGCCAATTCGGGGCTCCCCAATTTTACAGTCCAGGCCACGGTACCAACGTGTCGGGACCCGCAGCAATGCCTCAACAGTATCCTACAACCGCGTACTCCCCATCCATGCAGTATACTTCCGCAGCTTCTCTCGGACGTTCGACCCTTGCCTCGTCGTATCCGGCGATGGGACCAGACTTTAATCCAAACATTGAGACACCAACTTCCGAGCAACCTGAAAAAGAACCAGACACAGTTGCTGCTACTTACGATCGATACCAGAAAACAATTGAGGTAGTAAACGATCATACCTCTAGAGGGCATCTCATCAGGGCCGGAAAAGCATTGCTGGAGGTTTCTCAATGGCTGTCAGAGAACGTGGACGTTCTCAGTGAGGTGATCCTAGAGCTACGGCAGATTCAAAACTAATTTTGCCAGGGCTTACGCAAGATGACGAAAAACACCACGCGGAGCGCATTAGATTCTGGGACAACTTCAACGTTTGCTGGCTTGCAATGCTACAACGTCAGAAAGATGATACACAACAAGTGTTAGACTCAGGGCGACCTCTAGCACAGCCTCAAAGCTTGCTGCCGAAAGATTTCCTCGAAGAGATGGGAAATGAGCTGGTTTCACTTTGCGATGGGCTAGAAAAGCATGGGCTCGTTGATTATCAGATGGGGGTTTCCGAGCAAGAGATCATCGAAAGTAAGCCAAAGAGCACATCAGTCTATACTGACAGAAATGGGAGTTGTACCCTCTGACGGCCAGGCAGTTCTTACTCGATGCATTGACCTTGTTGGCAGTGATGACGAGAACGACGAAGAAGCGGAAATGGATCCAATGATCGGCCAATCCGGCCCCGGTACTGGCAAACAATGAGCAGCCGTTCGTCCATCTCTGCCAGCTAATGATTCCCTATGGGCCTTCTATTTGCCGTCAAGACCCCCTCAACGGCCTCACTGTCTACCTTATCACAACCCGAGTTCGCCCATCTCAAACGATTACCTGCGTGAGGCCCGCTCAGTCCACAATACTGCTGTGTCTCTAAGCAGTCCACGGCCGTATCCTGCGCAGATTTTCTGGACAGCAAGAGAACAACATTTAATACTACATTCACCCAACCACCACTCGCAAGTCGCGATCCTTGCAGAAACAAGCACATACCGAATCGCTCTTTCCTTTACAACATCGACGACCTTAGCATACATAATCACGGCATAGAAATAACGGGCAACCGGACATTAGGTGTTAGATCATTTTGGTTATATTGCTCTATTTCAAAATGGATTGGCAAAATACCCTGGGAGGCAACTTGTTATTTTTATATTGCACTGCTTGCACATACTCGTACTCTACTAGACCACCGGTCATACAGGCACTTTCTATGATTGGATTTGATGCGAACGGAAGAGCAGGGGAGGATAGAGATCGAGGCCATGGCTGGCTCTCGCTCATAGAAGGCTGCGAGCTGTGCTCAAAAGGTTGAGAGTCGGCCATGCAAAGCGAGATATTCAGAAGAGAATGTTGGTTGGAAAAGCAAATGATGATGACAGGCTTGGATAGATAGATAGACAGACAGACAGACAGGTCGGTTGCATATTCAGAACATAATCGCCCGGTGTAATTTTGACCACAAATCAAACACGAAGACATGCCATCTTTCCATCTGCCCATCGTTTTATGATTTAAAATCCGATTGTGCACATGCTGTTAAACGTGTATTCTCATCCTGGAAAAGATCTCGACGCGACAATTACCTCATGCATTAGGGAAGGAGGGAAGGAGGGAAGGAGGGAAGGAGAGCTTGCTCGGATGTAGGTAACCGAGTTTCCGAGTACTTGAAAAATGATCGTCACTGCATGAGGGAAGTCAAGCACAAGGTACCCTCGTACCCTCGTACCCTCGTACATATCATGTCTTTTGGTCGTGGGATGGGCCATGTCATGCTGCCCGACGCAGCTCGAGCATTCGGATCTTCATTTGCTCCACGAGATCAAGAAGAGCCTCCATTCATCCAAATCGAACGGCCTTGCTCGTTTGGTCCGCTAGCCGTGCACAATATACCAGGTCACTAAGATTTGATTCGTTTCAGCTATCGCTCTCAGGGCTCTCGACTAGAACTGATCTGCGGCAACGTCAATGATTGAGCTTGGTGCTGCAAGGACTAGAATGATGGAGGCAGAGATTCGTACCTAATGTCATGCTCAGTGAAACATCCGTGTTCTCAACCATCTTTGTAAACTCCTCGAAGCTGATCTTCCCATCCCGATCCGTGTCTGCCTCCATGATGGTTTTATCCACAATCTGTCATAGTACACGGACTGTCAGCCGTCAATCCGGTCAATGCATATCCTCTGCTGTCCCTGCACCCATAATCTGAAACGCCCTCTACTGTTTCAACATGATCCAGGGAGATCTACCTGTTGCAACTGCATATCCTTCAAATTGCTTCCCACCATCATTTTCAGCACAATGAACAACTCCCCGTTGCTAATGTATCCGTCACGATCAATGTCATAGACCTTGAAGGCGAATCTCAATTTCTCTTCCTTGTTGCCTTTGGAACTGAAGGCGCTGAGACCCGAGACGAATTCTTGGAAGTCGACATCACCGCCGCCGTCTTCATCGAAGATGGCGATCATGCTGCAATAGAATGCGAGGTGGTTAGCCTGGGGGCCATCTGGGCTGTCAGGATCATTGGGGTGAAGGTCAAGTACCGGGTCGCTAGAGGATTCGACGAAACTTGAGGGAGTGAGAGGAATTCGTCGCGTTCTATTGTCCCCGAGTTGTCCTGCACATATACTGAGCATGGCGAGCAGACAAGTGGGCAGTATGGAGATGCACACACTTTATCCAGCTTCATGAACCTCTTTCGCAGTCTGTCCACCTCATCTCGATCGACTGTTGCGATGCGATCAGCGCGCTTGACTCCAAGGCCTTGGTCCACAAATCTCACAATTTGAACCTTGTATGATGCTGTCGAGCATTTGGCTGCTTGATTGAGCTCTCCGGCGGGCGTCAAACAAGGCGGCATGATTGGCGTCAGTCATATTTGCAAGATTTGAAGAGCTTTTCTTCTTCTTCTCTTTTTCCCTTTTTCCTTCTTCTCTTTCTTTCTTTCTTTCTTTCTGGCTTTCCGGCTTTCTGGCTTTCCGGCTTTCTGGCTTTCTTTTTGATTTTCTGTATCACAGTCGTGACATATAATTTATTGTAGAGAGTGCAGAGTCTGGGAATGAAAATGAAATGAAAGCGGCACGAGTGGGTTGATAAAATGTATGAGTAGTATTTGGGTTTTGATGCGGAAGATCTTAGGTAGCCTACAGACAGACAGACAAAGACTAAGGTAAGTACATTATCACTCGTCAAACGGATGCCAAAGAGACGCCAAGGAGACGCCAAGAATATGAATGCCAAGAATATGATCAAGATGCCAAGAGGAAGAGAAGGCAAGATGCCAAGGAGGGGCAGACACGACTACCACTACTTTATTATTATTACGAGATGCAAATTTCCAAATCTGGTTAGTGCTGCCGTCACGCCGAGCCTTGGAACTTCTTTTGAAGTTTGAACCTTTCAAACTGCTGGCCACAACACCCAGGCAAGACAAGACCTAGAAATCCTGACCATAACCAAGGCCAAAAAAAACCCCCCAAAAAAAAAAAAAAAAAAACCAAGTCACTCGTTCGCGTTCAAAATCAAACAAGTCCCAAGTCCATCCCCAACCCCCCCCCCCACCCCCCCCCCCCCCCCCCCCCCCCCCTCACCATCACATTTTACGGTCGGACTTTGTCCCACCCTCTTAAACATGCCTCATACTACATCTTGATCAATTTATTGCATTTATCAAATCGCTCTCCAAAGCGCAAAAATACCAAGTACCAAATACCCAAATACCCAAATACCCAAATACCCAAATACCATGAACCATGACTCGTGCCGGCGCACTCAGTCAAAGTCGTATGAGGCAACGGAAGCTGAATACTAGAGCTGCCCTTCAAATCGTTCGTGAAGACGATCTACACGAGGCCGATGATGATTTACCCAGAGTGCTGTCAGGCCTTGACAGTGGCGTAGAAAAGGCGGAACAGAATGTATGTTCTCAACTTAATCATCAAGATCAACACGTGACCAACAACACAGGAACACCATTTGCAAGCCGCTCTCTCGGCTTCACAAGCCGCAGTCATCGGTGGTAAGGTCGCTCAGATATACATTCCCACTCCGGACGCTGTTCAAAGCTCTCTGCAATATGACAAGCTCTACCCTCTCACCTACGCCCAGCCGGCCACGTACGTTCGCTTTTCTTCCACCGTAGAGGACTGCGCGGGCTGTGCATATGATATGAATGAAGACGACCATACTTTCTTCAAGTCCATGAACAAGAAGAAGAATGCCTCCACACAATGCTCTGAAGATCAATTCGAAGAGATTATGAATTGCTTTGAGGAGACGGCTCAAGCGAAGCAACCATATGCTGCCGTAGACAGTCCTCCCGTTCTTTCTTATGATGAAATCGAAAGCTCCATGGACGATTACCTTGATGATCATGCGCGGCCCTTCACTAGAGAAATTTACGAGCACTGGAAGGCCCGAAGATTAGGAGCTGGCAATAAATATCTGATAATAGGGCTCAAGGTAAGTCGCCTGCCCATCCATACAGGCCGCAAACATCAGCTGACAAGATTAAGTTCGAGACAGGCGCTGATACCGACGATGCCGACCCCTATGTCTGCTTTCGAAGACGAGAAGTCAGGCAGATTCGGAAAACTCGTGGCAGAGATGCTCATAGCGCCGAGAAACTCAAGAAGCTCCGAAAGGAGCTCGAAGAGTCGAGAGAAATCATGGCTATGATCAGGCAAAGAGAGATTACCAAAAGAGAGCAACTTGCAGTGGAAAGACAGCTTTTTGAGCAACGGGCCAATCTGAGGCAAGTCAAGCTGAATCTTCCCGATCAATACAAGGAAGGCGACGAAGACATCCTCATCAATCAAAGGGTAAAAAGAATATCCAGAATCTCACACAACGTCAGTACTGATAGACAAAACAGCCTAAGAAAAAGCCTTTGGAGATTGCGCAGCGTGCGCCAGGAAACCAGTATCGCTTACCACAGAGATCAGACGGTCGATCTACTGATGCTGATCTGGTCCTTCTCTCGGATCTTCTGGCGGAACAGGAAAGACTGCTAACACTAGATATCGACACAAAGATTGCTCAACATCAGCAATGGAATATTGGTTACATGGACATGACCAAAGACCCACTGACTCCGCCATTGGAGTCAGATACTGGGTCGAGTTTTCGTACCGCAACGACAGAGTACTTGCCTACACCTCCTGCGTCAATATCTTCAGAGCATTCTGGTGACGTTACGCTTGATCTCAGTGCCTTAAATATGGGCAAGGCGGACTCGGTAGCAGTACGCTATGCTTCTCCATCCTATGACGGACCCTGTCACAGTCAGCCCTCATTCAGGCGTAGGCATGGTAGAGGAGGCCGGCTCTGGATCGATCGTAGGGGCATGCGCTTGCCTCCCAAGGCAGGTTTCGACTCTCCTGACGCAGATCGATTTAAATACGATGACGACGAGGACGAAGACGAGGTTCCAGTGTACTTTGTGGATCCATTCGACACAGAGAGCATGCAGTTTCGCGCAAGACTTTTCCCCACACCGTCCAGTCAAGCTCAAATGCAAGCTAGGCGGGCACAAATGGAAGTATTTTCGCACGGCGCAAGCCATAGTTCGACCTCAGCACGTCCTTCCCGTCAGGCTGGACCGGATTGATTGTAGATTGAGTAAAAGGCCCACAAATCCGCTTCTAGAATTTCGAGGGTGGGTGTGATTGCTTGACCACAAGCAAGCCATCGGGAAGGACTATTGATCGGCTTGCTGAAGCAACACCAAAACCCGCTGTTGTTGAGATAGACGCAAGCTGTGAAGCTAGATCATGCGTGGATTTCGAAGATGTCTTTGGAAAGGCCCGACGGAGATATGTTGCGAGGTGAGCTGTAGGATGGATCAAAGCAGTATCCATACTGCATGCGTGTAGCATTAGAGCTGCTTAGAGGCCGGGGACTTGATACACCAGGCGAAATTCAAAGCAACTGATGCTTTTCGAAAGAACCAGAATTGGGAGAGGTACCTGAATTGATAAGTATTCAAGCCTCATCTCACAATTTTCTTCTCTTGACGTGACTCGTTTCTTCGTCCTCTCTGGAGCTTCGGCCAACTTCCGCAACTGTTTCGTCGACTCTGAGAGCTGCCAATGGGAAGAATCTCCTTCTCGCCTAGACGAACTTCGATGGCCGTTCTGCGCCGTCCTTACAAGCTAAGGTCCCCCAAGAGAGCGGTATGTTCTGCCAGCGTCGTTGTGTAAGCTTTCTGTCTGGGAAAGATGATTTCTTTGAGGACCAAACCCAACGTCGTCAATAGGAATGGTAATGGCTGATTAGGCGTCCATATCCTGGCCGTTGCTTGCTTGGCAGTATCCGTATCAAGCAACAATGCGGTGATTGTAAGTAAGAACAATTGATCGAACTCAAACGATCCGCTCTCTGGTGGACGGACGACTAAGGTCATAGCCATCTTGCAAAACTTTCCACGTTGCTGCAAGCTCGAGCTTCTTCGAGTTAGTAAGACCCGAATAGTCCTGCATGCTAAGAGAGGATTACCCTGGTAGCTTGCTCCCTGTCGTTAAGCTGGTTATGTTTGCTAGCAGCGAAGATTATTGTTTCGATATCCATTTCAACGACATCCCTTTTTTTGTAATTCCCGGTAACATAACCGTAACGCCGCTAGCATGCCGTCATCGAGATCGACTTTGAGTCCGAAGACAAGCTCGGCGAGTATGTTAATCTCGACATGAGGTGATGGTCAGAGAGAAACCTCTCCGAGTTGTCGACTTACAAGTAAATCAGACCTAGGCAGCTGGCCAAAATCGTTAAATATTTGTTGCCCTTTCGAAATGGGTTTGGGGGCAACCATGGTCATGGCATCTCCATGGTGAATCAAGTGAGCCTGATTCTGTCAGATCTGCCGTGATATTCTATGATGCAGACCACATTGTTCAAATCACCGTCTTCAAGTTTTCGGAGTCAGTGCTGCTTCTTTGAGATGGGAGCTGCATTTTTGATATGGAAAAGGAATCCCGAGACAAGGTCAATGAATCCGATACTCTTGACGCATGTTCATAACCAACTGAGGGTAAAGATCACGAAGAATTCGCTCCGACGTACCGGCATTGAACAAGTCGGCCAACGGGACTATTCCCGTGTTCATTTCGTAGGCTGATTGAGAGGAGCCATCAGCTTCTTCTTCCTCGTCTTCTTCTTGAGAAGAAATTTCTTTTCCTATACCGAATCCATAAGCCATGATCAAAGTTGCCATTCTATGGGCAAGGTTGAGCAGAACAGCGCATGCGCTGGAACCACCATCCGGCTGCTGTTGTACGACTAGAAATAGAGACTTTTTGAAAGACTCATCAGCATCATCTTTCCCGATCTTCTTCAGCACAGCGCTACCCCCCAGCTCCCCTGGCTCGGATGAAGACCAGTATATCAAGGTGTCGAAATCATTCGGCAAGATTTGAAGGTAATTCCACCATGTTGACTCTTTGCCCAAGCTAACTTCGTATCTCATGACGAGAACTAGTGAGTTCCACGAATCGAGACGCTCGAGTAGGTGTGACTTGACTTTTTGAAGGCTCGAATTTTGGACGGTAAGAACGTCGGACAGGGTGATGCTGAATAGCTCCTCATCTTCTTCTATGTCTTCCATGGCAACTGATAGGCCTTCAGCGAGTGTCGGTGCAAAGGGTTCTGAACTGGGTCCTTGCCTATTCCTCTGCCGCCATTGTGGTCCCTCAGATCGGTCATCTCTAATTTGCGGCTAATGGTGGTGCGTGGGTGCTCTCGCAGCCATTTGAGGAAGGCAGATGTTTTTGCGTGGAAGGCGTCATTACCCGCATAAGTAGCCATGTTGCCATATCATATAAAAAGGGGCAAATGGTGCGTTGTCAGGAGGAGTGGAAGAAGTACGAATGGGTAGTCAAAATGGAAGGTGGACATTTATTAGTAGTGTGGGAAATGTCTCGAGCACGCTCATTTTCTAGACGGGGGATCGACCCCGCCGAGCTGCCCTTATAAGGTACCTACCTAACTTCTAAGGATTAGGGTGCCAAGGATCTATCTACCTTAGCGGAAGGCTATGAGTTTGAAAGACTGTATTTAAACTGTAATTGCTTACGAGACTGCCTTTAGGCAGCTGTTAAATAATATAATTATCGTATCGAAACATTTATATTACGTCGTAAATCTTTAACGATTTCATTTATAATACGATAATAAGTTAGTTTTCACGTATAAACGTTAATATAAAAATAATAAATATGATTTTATTATCGATTTTTATTAAAAGCGTCGTAAAATCGTTATAATATATTAAAATTTATTAAGTTTATTAATTTAAATATTCGAAAATACTTTATATTAAATAACATTAACGCTTTTAAAAATTAAAGTTTAAAAATAAGCGATTTAAACGATTTTTTCGCGAGAATAATCTTTTTTATATATGCGTTTATAATTATAAAGATTAATAAAAGAAAAATATATTAAAAGTGCTAATTTTTATCGAATATATTAAAGCTAATTGTAAAATATAGTTAATTAAATAAGTTTCGATTAATTTTTAAACTCGTAATATAGATTTTAATCGTAATTTTTAAAAAACGTATTATAATTATCATCGTTTTTAAATAAAAAACTTTAATAAAATCGTTAGTTTTAAAAAATCGTAGAAAAATCGAGTAAATATCGTTCGCTTAAATTATAGTCTTTCGCTAAAATAAATATTTTAGCGACTTAAATATAAAACTTAATATCGTAATTATATTATAATATTATTATAATAAATATATAATAATTTTAAGTAAAATAGCTATTTATAAATAATAATAAAAAATAAACGTTATTATTTATAATTATTTTATATAAACGATATCTTTTATAAATAATATAAAAAAAAATTAATAAATTATAATTTTCATTTAATATCGAAATAGCGTCGAAATCGAAAATAATTTTAAATAAAAATAAAAGTTACTTTAACCTCGATTATATTATCTTATATTTTTATATTAATTATTTATATATTTTACGCAAAATATCGCGAATGTTTATCTCGCGAGAAAATTATTTAAATTATTTATTTTTGCAATCAAATTTTTAAAAGCGTTGATATTTTTCGATATATAAAATTTTCGAATATGAGTTTAATATATTTAATAACTTTAAAAATACATATATTTAAAATTTAATTTTTTTAAATAATCGTATATATAATTAAAACGAATATGCGAAAAAATCGTTTAATTATAATTATTTAATTATAATCGATTATAATATATAATTTAATATATATTTAATAATAATAAATTATATTATTAAAAAATCTTTTATTAGCGATTATTATTTATAATATTAATTAAATATAACTATCGTAAATTATAATTCGTCGCTAAAATATTTTATTGAAAAATTATAAGTTTTAAAAATTATAATTAAATTATATTAATTTATAAAATCGTCTTTCGACGATTACTTAATAATAATATTACGCTATCAAAATATCTACGTTGCGTTTTTTTTTTACGATTTTATTTTTATAACGTATTAAAATTAATATAAAATTATATTATATAAATGTATTGAATAAAACAATTAAGTGAAAAGAAAATATGTATATAAAAAAAAGACATTTATATAAAAACAGATATTTTTATCAAGTTACGCTAAGTTTAATCGAATAATGTTAAAAAAATGTAATATTAAAAAGAAGTTAATTTTATTAAAAATATAAAATACGTTTATAATATTATCTCTTTTTTTCAAAAAAACGATGTTTTAACGCTATAAAAATCGAAAAAGTGTGTTTATAACTTATTTTATATCTT
>WOGZ01000349.1:0-33110 GCA_009733775.1 Alectoria sarmentosa
AATGAAAATTACAGCTTATTAATCATGCTTCCGTATCATCGATGAAAGGTATCGTTTATAAAAAAC
Organism: Alectoria sarmentosa; assembly: GCA_009733775.1. Lineage (NCBI taxonomy): Eukaryota > Fungi > Ascomycota > Lecanoromycetes > Lecanorales > Parmeliaceae > Alectoria > Alectoria sarmentosa. The sequence continues at coordinate 67 of WOGZ01000349.1, forward strand.
GATTATAAATAATAACGTTTGTTCTTTGTGATTGCCTATGGGCAGCTATTTTGCTTGAGACCGTTATATATTTGTTACGGTAGTGCTACGGTACGGCGACGGTACTAAGTCTTACGCTTGGGTCGCTAAGGTATAAAAAGGCTACGTACGGGTATCTATCAATAGCCTACTTTAATTGCACAGTCCACTTGTTTCCACAACTCACTGTCGAGTCCAGCGCTTATGTTTGGTCTTACAATGATGGTTTGACACCTTATGACATTCTTTTCCTTGGTAGGTTCCTTATGCCAGGTACACACCTAGACTATGATCATGGCAACCTTGAACCTATCCACCAACGGTCCATCCATAACAAAAAGTTATCAGTCCATCGTCAATGCCCCTCCCCCGTCTGCCAACGCCTCCAAGTCTCCAACCTATTGCCAGTGGGCCGTTTACTCTGTCTCTACTCCTCTAGCCAATGCCTTTCAGCACGACGCTGGCGGGAAGGAGAGCGTCTTGAAAGTACAGAGTATTGGCGGTGGGTCATGTCTGCGAAGACTGTGGCCGCATAAACTAATGCAGTAGCAGAGGGTGAGATGGTTGACTTGATAGATGAATTCTCCGACGGCAGAGTTCAATTTGCCTACGCTAAAGTCAAAGACCCCAATACAACGCTGCCGAAATCTGTGCTCATTGGTTGGTGTGGTGAAGGTGTGCCTGAGCGGACGAAGGGCTATTTTACCAGCCATTTGACCGCTGTATCGAAAGTGCTCCATGTGGGTAACGGTCACAGCGGGCGAGGCGGCACGAGCTAATATCAGACAGGGTTACCACGTCCAAGTGACTGCTCGCTCAGATCGCGACTTAACGTCGGAATCTATTATTCACAAGGTTTCTGACGCATCAGGCTCAAAATTCTCTGGTGGTGGAGTCGTCCCAAGCAGCGGTGGCCCTCCCCCTCCTATATCTTCGAAACCGGCTTTTACACCTACACGCAGCAGTAGTGGGGTCGGTGGCGTCTTCAACCCTCTAGCCGGATCGCGGATACGTTCTAGTGCGCCGAAAGATACAAAAGTTGATGAAGATGGTTGGGGTCAAGACGCGCCACCAGTTACTCGGACGCAGCTCGAGAAAGTGCAGTCTTCATACCAGCCGACCAAAGTGAATTTGCGCGATTGGAGTTCGCAGAAGCCAGAACCTTCTCGCTTCAATGGCACTGGCAACAACGACAATACGCCCACAGACAGTAACGTGGTCAGGGGCGGCTACCAGCCGGTTGGAAAGGTAGACATTGCTGCCTTGCGAAGACAAGCCCATGAGAAAGGCAATCCTCATGATGAAAGACCACACGTAGTCAAAGGGTCCTACGAGCCGGTAGGAAAAGTCGACATTACCGCAATCAGAGCACGAGCCCAAAAACCTGCAGAGGGCACCATCTCGCCTCCCAGCAGCATGTCACCTGCGGTCACAGGATTCTCCGTTCGGAGTAGTGGACAGAGCCAAGAACAAAAGCCTCTTGTAGATCGATCAGCGCCATTCTCAAATTCAGAGCGTCTCACGTCTCTCCCCAAACCCAAGGTTGCCAATCGCTTTGGGTCAGGTACTAGTTCGTTCACAGGTGCCAAGGCTCCGACACCTGGCGGCTTCGGCTTAGAATCCAAAGCTACCCCTACTGCCCCGCCCATTGGTGCTGGTAGGACCTTCGCTGACCAAGGGGGAAAGACGCCAGCCCAAGTATGGGCCGAAAAGAAGGCACGCGAGCGTGGCTTGAGCGCCACAAGTGACAATCCTTCGTCCGGCATTGGAGGGTCTCCATCACATATAGCGAATCAGGACTCTGGCGAGTGGAAGAGTGGATACGGAGGAAAGAGCTGGGCTCCTGTGCAGACTACTCGAACTGGACAATCTTCGGGTAGCTTGGGCCAGCAACGGACAGGACAAGAAGACAATAGTCAGGAAGAAACCCCAAGCTCTCCAGCCGGCGGCGTTGGAGCCATCCGAGATCGCTTTAAAGGTGCGCCTCCAATGGGAGCTTCAAATGTAGGCTCTGGAGTCTCAGGTCCCAGTCCACCACCCCTCGATACCTCCAGTAAGCCCAACGCAGGCCGTGGAGTTGAGATTCAAGGACTCCCAACCCGACCCTCTCATCAAGACGAGGAAGAAGTAGCACCACACATGCCCCCACCGCCTGCGCAGCCTCCAAGAAGTCCCACGCCACCCACGCCACCTGGCATGGATTCAGGATCTCCTATCCGAGTTGCCATGCCTATCAGCCGCGGTCATAATGAGCAGGAGGTCGAAGACGCACGAGACGAGCAATTCTCACCTCCACCATCAATGCCTGCACGCTCCCTTGCCCAGGTCGTTCCGCAAGAAGAAGACCTCACTGAAGAGCCAGCTGGAAATGACCCTGCTCGCGGTGCGGGCGAAGCTGCTGCTGCGGCGTCCTTCGGCGGAGGAGCATTTGAGACTGCAAACCCAGGGGTTCACGAAAGCAAAAAGCGTGCGCTGGTGCAGTACGACTACGACAAGGCCGAGGACAATGAAATGGAATTGAAAGAAGGCGAGTATGTCACAAACATTGAAATGGTTGATGACGATTGGTGGATGGGCCAGAATCCACGCGGTGAGACTGGGCTTTTCCCCAGCAATTACGTAGAGCTCGCGGAGGGCGAAGAGGACGGCGGTGGACAAACAGACCATCAGGTTGACCCTGAGCAACACACTGCTGGTGGTACTGAGGCAAGTCAGGGGGCTACTGCTACGGCGCTGTATGAATACGAAGCTGCTGAGGGAAATGAGCTAAGCTTTCCCGAGAATGCGAATATTACAGGCGTAGTAAGTTGTGGGCCACCGAAGAGAACTCTTCGAATGCTAATGATGGTTGCCAGGAATTTCCAGATGAAGACTGGTGGTCTGGCGAGTACGGAGGTCAGCAGGGTCTTTTTCCCGCCAACTATGTGCGGCTAGACGAATGATTCCAAGAAGCAAAACGTCCAGCAGAGTCACTGACTGCGTGGCGATTGCTTATGCTTGTATACATTTCATGGAGGGTCGCAAAATGTAGCGCTAGTCTGAAAGGAGCGACAGAAGAAAACACCATTTATAGAAGCATGCACAGTTGTACCAAACAACCATCATGGGGAAAGCTATTGAGCGGAAGGTGAAAAGACGTATTTGAGGGTCTCCGCCGTTTCCCAGAAGTATTCTGCAGCAATTTGTACTCATGTTTGAAGAGACTTATTCTCAGCCTATGTGGACATTATTCTTCAAGGCTGCTGATACCCATAAGTAACCTTTTGATACATGTACGTAGTCGTTTTATACATATACGTAGCCCTTTATTTCGCATATCTCTGCTGACGCATCAAGCATCAATGTGAAACTCAATAAAAATTTGAAACATTAACGTTTTGACGTAAGGATTTGATGTACGTTATAGCCTTAATGCAAGAACTCAATGTCTTTGATGTAAAGATTTATTGTCTTGACGTAGGAAGTTGATCCGCTTAGTTATATGAAAAGCTCAATAAAAAATCTGGGACTTGATTTTTTGATTTAAAGACTTGTTGTTCTGACGTAAGAATTTGATATACGTTACGACGCTTTGATATAGGGATTTAATGCAGAAGAAACTTACTCTGATGTAAGAATTTAATGTACGTTATAACGCCTTAATGTAAAGACTTGCTTTTCTTTGTGATATGAAAAGTTTAATAAAAATTTGAGATTTGATATTTTAATATAAGAATTTAAATCTTCTTTATTATAAATAATATAAATAAAAATAAAGATTTAATACGCTAATGTAGAAATTTGAAGCTTATTAAATATTTTAATATAAAAATTTAAAGTTCATTAAATGCTTTAATATAAGAATTCAAAGTTTATTAAATATTTTATGCGAAGAAATTAAATGTTTTATATAAAGAAACTAAATGCTTTATGTGAAAGAATGTTTTAAATAAAGAAATTAAAAATTTTGTGAATATTTTTTACGAAGAAATTAAATACTTTATGCGAAGAAATTAAATACTTTATATAAAAGAGCTTTATAATTGTATTTAAAATAAATGCGATATTTTAATTTATAAAAATTAACTTTATTTTTATAAATTTTAATCTTAAATTATTTAATTTAATAATTTCATTAACGTCGAAAAATATATTCGCTTTATTAATTTATTTTTACTTAATTATAAAAAATTACGTATATATATTAAAAGATTATATATAAATATTAGCAACTTTTATTATTAAGTTAAAAAAAGATAATATTAAAATTGTATTAAATTTATATATTAATTTAAACGATCGTTTTTATAATATAAAATACAATTAAATAAAATTTTAAATCGAAAGTAATTATTATAATCAAAAAATTTAATTATAAACATATTTATTTAAAGACTTACGTAAAGTAAATATTTATAATAATTTTTTTTTACTTGAAATGTTTAAAAAAATAAGTAAATTGTTAATAATTTTAATTTATTATTATCTCTTTTTTCGAAACAATTAAGAAACAAAATTCGATATTTATAAAAAACAATATTAAGATTTATATAAAACATATTTAATTTATTCGATATTAAATTAATATTAAGAAATTTATTATATAATAACCTTCGTCTTTATCGAATTTAAATTTTATTAAAAAGATTTAAACGATAAATGAAGAATAAAATCATTGAAATGAAATTATTTTTTATTAAAATTGAGAATTTGAAACAAGCGATATAAGATTTATGAAATAAAATGAATTTATATGATTATATTTGGTATATTGAGCGAATGTCGAAGAAATTGACAGAGGTTTTCAGGTAGAAAGGCATGTAAACGAAGTATTGAATAGTTAATTGAGTGTATATTAATCTAGTACGCCGCCAATGCATAAAGAAATAACATGGTTCTCTATGAAATAATGTGGTATTCTCCGCTTAACCTGTAGGGCTACCACTGTAGGATTTGAAAAAATGAAGTTCGGACGGTCCTCTATGCATGACTTATACTCCATACTCTTACTTCAAAGGTCCCAAAGCAGCACGTATGATTACCAATGCGCACTTTCTTCTCCGATCTTTTGCTTTACCCATGGTCCCTTCCCATCTCGAAAGATTTCCTCCTGGTCCTTTGCCGGGCAGAGATCTTTCCAGTCCATCCAGCCGCCTTGTTCTGCATTGTCTGTCCATGCACCGAGAGTCTTTTCACCGTCCATGGTGCTGAACCATTTCCTTCCGTCGGATTTGCTAACAGCCATGGGCCTGTAAGGCTCCCTCATACGCGCATTCAGTAGTGCACGAGCATATGGCTGAAACCACATCCGATCCCAGACGGTCTCCCTCAGAGCCTTCAATCCGTCCCGATGGGCGTTGTGGTGGATAACCGCAGGAACAATACCAGTCCAGAGGTTGGTGTACAATGGTACCTCTTTCCAACTCATTGATTGCGTAGGTAGATGCCAGTCATCGGCTTTGTCGTTACGGATAGAATTAAACGGGGCGGGTTCATTTGCGACGTCGGCCTGGATGGAAGTCGCGCGTGGGTCGGTAATGTTGTATTCACTGAAGGCCTTATCGAGTGTCTTGCTGTCGCTGAAGACTAACCACTGGGAATCGTATTCGGCGAACACAGTCGGTATTGAGAGAGCACTCTCGTAGTCAAGTCCCACGCCAAATTCGTAGTTCGTTCCGGTGGCTGGCTCAAAAGATTTCCGCGTGGTCTTCTCTTCTCGTTTCCAAGGTGGAAGCTTGCTGAGCCGTGCGGCTTCCCGTACATATTCCTGCTCGCCCCAGATTGTGGAGAGAACGTTCTGGTCGTTTCCCTCTTGGTTGGGGTTTGCTTCGGCTCTTTTCAGAGCCCGTTCAAACAGGGTTCGTAGCTCATTGACTGGTCCTATCATGAAGCCAGCATTTAACCAACGTTGTCGGAACTTGAGGTACGGGTTCTTTTTATCCCCAACATCTATATCCGTTTGTGGTCCATAGATGTATCGCGGTAGAGGTGACTCCGGAACAGCGTAGCAACTGAGATCGTCGTCCTTGCCCGGCCAGCATCTCTTCTGTGAGGAAAATATTATGGTCTGGGTCGTAGCTGATGTATCCATCAATTCGTTGCCTATTCGACCGCGGACGCGCTCATGGGCCCTGCCGTTGATCTCGTGATATCGGTCGATCATGATTTGCGGTGATAGTTGAAACCAAAGATCAAAGCCGTCGACCAACAACACCATATCCTCATCCTGATTCGAGTCTAGGGCCCTAAGGTAGTCCAATGCACCACTAATCTTTGCCATCTTATCGCCAGTTTTGTCCCAATTGTAAAGAGTGGGAGTTGGGTATCCGAGGATAGTGGCGCTGAGGATCGTTTTGCACAGGTTCACGTCACTTTTGTCTGCGGGTATAAGGATATGGAAGAAGCCAGAGTTCTCCGACGCTGCGATTTCATCTGAGCTGGCTGTTTTGAGATAGGCGTTTTTGATGGAGTCTGAGTGAAACTTGGTATTGGATCATATCAGCTGCTGATCCAAGTGTCGAAACGAGCGAGAACCAGAATTAGCTCGAGACATACCACAAGGGACAATAAGATAACGATCGTGATGAGAAGCGAGAAGAGGGTAGCAACTCGAGCTCGTCCGATGATAGATGGCCTCTTGTCAGAGGTTTCTCTGATACCCTCGTACCGATACTCGCCTCCAAAACGAGATCGGACGGGACTCAACCATGATCGATTGAATATCATGATGTTTTCGATGGTGAAGGCGCTTGGGAATGTGGAGACGTTTTCGTGAAAGTGTCTTTGTTGGCGGAGGGAAACAAAGGGTCATTTGAAGTAAGGAGCCTTGCTTGTGTTGATAATAACAGGGGATAAGGGGAGCGCAAGCATAGTCTGGGAAGGTTAGATGAAATGCAGAAGATCGTTTATTGACCTATGGCGGGTGTACCAAAGGGGAGCGTGGAGTAGGCGCATCCAATGACACATGTTGGATATCTTGGCAAGCAAGAAGGAAGTGCAAACCCCGTCCACGGCCCAAATTATATGCGTCTTGGGCGCCTTGCCTGCCGCGAAAGACGTGGAAGCTTGAAGATAAGACGGCAACCAAAAACTCGGTTCGAGATAGATCCCCCTTGGATTGCACGTCCCACAAGGAAAACGGAAAGCCTTACTACTGCGGGGAGTGCATACCTACATGCATGCAGCGCAGCAGCCCCAAGATGATGTGATCCAATATTTCCCCTCGAGATGGTGCAAATTCGGTGACTAAGACTCCATGTCGCCCGATGATGCCCGAGACCCAATTGTTATTGACATGCGAGTCTCCTTTCTCATATCCTTTTCAAAACTCAACTAAATCTTCAGACTTTGTATCTGCACTCTTACCTGTAAACAGTATGTGCCTGGAGCCCTTTAAACATTGCATACTGAAGCCTCGGTCCTTGCATAAGCGGTCGCGACTGAGCTAGGTATATTCCAATGGGGAAACTCGGAATCCCACATGCACATGCACATGCACGTAAGCAACAAGCTTGGGAGCCAATGATAACACCAACAATAGTTATCTGCAAGCCAAGTAGAAGGTCGAGAATCAAGGATGATCATGTAACAATGCCAGCTACCTACTTTATACTTTGATGTTCTTGTTGAGCACTGTAGTCCAGTAATTCGAGAGATCTGAGAAAAGATTTGTGGCCGCCCGCCGAACTTTAGGGTCGTGGTCCTTGGGGCACAGCCCCCCTGATGCCCGGCGGCAGTTTAAGCTTACATCGCTGCTAAAATATGACGAGTAGGTAGGTAGTGAGTACTGATACCTTAGAGGCTGTGACCATATTACGACAATTTGATTATCAAAACTTACCGCTGAAAGGAAAGTAGATTTTGAGCGGAAGTGCTCGTGGGCTTGCCGGTCGGAAATTGACTCCGTTCGCACACGCTATTGTCAAGCAACACCGAACGAATACCAAATGGCCGCTTTGGCCTACGGAGGACCAAGATCACCGCCGGTACTGTCATCGAGTACGCCTGTGTGACCAAAACGGGAATCGACTTGGTAATCCCAAGGGTCTCTATTAGGCGCCGCATTCTTCAGAAGGTTCAATCGCACCGCCCCTTTGCTTCATCTTGGTCACAAGATATGAATCAAATGTGTCGCAGAAGATTGAACTGCAAAAGAAAAGAGCGAAATTGGACGCTTTCTTTAAGTTTTTCCTGCCGGAGAAGCTTGGATGCTTGAGAAGAAAGACAGGCCATATTCATATTGTGAAGTTGTAAATGTACAGCGGTGCAACTTGCAAAGAGGTTAAGAGCAATGCACCCAAAACCAATTTCGTGCCGAGCAAAGTGGAAACCTCCGACGGTTGTCAGATGATGTGAGGTGTAAGCTTGCGTCCACGGGTTTGAAAGGGCTTTAGTAAAGATACGTTGAAAGCGTAGCCGGTCATGGCTCTTAGATCAATCGAGACGAATGTTTCGTAGGAGAGAATGGGAGGGCCAGTAAAATTGCGAAACTAGATTGCACTGGTATTTCGAAATTCTGGACGAAGAAAAGGATGTTCAGGGGGCACAACGAGAGCAACTGTTCATCGAGAAGAATACTTGCGCGTGTGCACGAAATTTTCTTCCACATAAGACGTAGTGTTTCTGCCCCCAAAGATGTGGACAGGATCTTGGTAATGGCCACAAGCAATGTAGTTCAGTGACCGCGCATGCCTATCCCTTTTTTCCTCTCCTAGACCTGGTAGTCGTTGGCGCAGCATCATTTGAGACTAACCTGTTCAGGGTGTCATACTTATCCTGCTGCACTGATCCCTTGATTTCAGAATTCCCGGTTGCACTCGCCGCTACCTTTGCCTCGCCACCTTTGCTCTTGGGATCAACCTGGCCAATGAGCGGGATCTCCGATGCGAGCCATTGCTGGAAGGGTTTCGCAACAAAGAACCCATTGACGTCATACCATCGAGTAAAGGGCGATGAGAGCTCGAGAAATTTTGTTTCGCCTTCCGGGTTCGAGCATTCAACCTTAACGTTGTAGATTGGAGTATGTTTCGCAACGCTCGAAGCAACTGACAGCTGCTCTGCACGTCAGTGATGTTATCAACTGCGCACATGGATGGTGCCTCATACCGACTGTCGCCCTACTGAGGGCTGATCAACTTCTCCGGCGAAGACTTTTCCTTTCTCTACGCCCCATATCCAGAACGTCAGAGCTCCGTTCAAGGTGAAGTAAACGAGGACGGCCCAGAACGTCCAGGATTTGGTCTTGTCCCATCCTAATTTGTAATCGATGTAGAAGGTAATCGCAGCAATGATGACAGCGAAGTACCCCAGCGCCAATCGCACATCGGTGAGGAAATGTGAACGCTTGAAGTTCAGGGACGTGAGATAGTTGGGGAGGGCATCGTCGGTGGTGTTCTTGAGATCTATTTAGGTCAGTATGGTGCGGAATTGACAAGTCTCAGGGATTCCTACCTGGTATAGAATACACAGCTATCTTCGTCGCCGCCATGTTCTTCGGCGTATGGAACAATGCGGAACAAATTTGGTGGGTAGTGGAGTAAAGGAAGTGAAGATGTGAAGCTTTGGGTAACGTGGTTTCTTGGCGCTTTCACGGATTTAGGGTTCCGTTCCTGCATCTTGTTGTCCGAGAGATCATTGCTATGAGACAACGGCGTCTGCTTGACGAGTGTAGACCTTCGACGCGACGATATTTTGCCATCATGGCAGACCCGATGGTACAGTCGATCCACAGAGATCCAGCCTTGTTGTAAGTCTTTCCAGAGGCAAATGTATCTTATTATGGCGGAATTAACAGGAACTGTCTAGCTACTGGATCCTCTTTCCTATTTCTGTTGTCATGGTGCGCCACAGGCTCTGGAAAGCTCTGTGATCATGCCACTACTAACAACTCTAGATTCTCACTGGTGTTCTCCGCCACTACGCAACAGTCCTGCTACAGACCACTCCGAAAAAGCAAGAACTTCCTGCCTTACGAGAGCAGCGGTCTCTCCTACGGGGAATCAACCTCCGCTCCAGTTGCTCCGTCATTTCCTCAACAGCCTTCGCCTCTCGAAAGCAGTACCTCGTGTCTGCGTACAAAGATGGAACGTTCCTTAAAGACCCGGAGAATCGGGGCAAACCTGCTGGCAATCCAATGACAGATCCAGCAGCCATGGAGGGTATGATGGGCATGATGAAGGGAAATATGGCGATGATGATACCGCAGACGCTGATCATGGGCTGGATCAATGCTTTCTTCGCTGGTTTTGTTATCAGTACGTTCGATGCTGCATTCGGTGGTTGCCTATCGACTCTGTGCTGATATGGGGTTCGCCAATTAGTGAAGCTCCCGTTCCCCCTTACGATCCGGTTCAAATCAATGCTGCAGTCTGGTGTCGCTACTCGGGATCTGGATGTGCGATGGGTGTCAAGCCTCTCGTGGTATTTCCTCAACCTTTTCGGGCTGCAGTCCGTCTTTATCTTCATTCTCGGCAATGACAATGGTAAAGAACTCAACGCTCTCACGCTTTCATAGTAGTAAGCATTCATTGACAAGTCCGCAGCTGCGAACCAAATGGCACAGCAAATGTCCCAGATGAATCCAGGGGCTGGCGCTGGCATGTTTCAACCGGGCCAGGATCCAGATAAGATGTTTCAAAGTGAAGCAGAGAATTTGGAAGTTGTAGAACATGAGTACATATTGGAGGGGGTTGAAGATAGATTGCTTGCCAGTATGGGGTAAAAATATCTTCAATGTGAGGGTTTCGCCTCCATTCAACATCTCCAGCTGTGATTTCTTTGGCGTCGCTTTACATTGTAATTGAAATTGTATTTGTGGGGTATAAATCCTTTTGGTCCAGTCTGAACCGCAAGAGACTGATCTAGACAAGCATTGACTACTGATATTAATCATGTCTTTCGACAATCGTGACGAGCAGGTTTCACGGCTCTACGACTGCATGCGATTCATAGAATTGCATGTGAGTTCAAACTCTGCTAGATTCCAAAGCTTCAACGGAACGCATTTATGCTCCGAATGCCACTCTGTGTCTAAACAATGCTCGCCGGTCTTTGCCAAGACGGGATATATCAATCATCTTATCATTACTACCTTATATTCCTCATCTCGAAATCCTCCGTTCGAGTTCTTCCGGTGTATTCGAGGCGCAGGCGTCGTTCAAATGACTGCAGGGCACCAGTGCTTGTAGGTCCGGCGGCAGGCATAGCAGCATCCGAGTTCCCAGATTCAGTACCTGGTCGAACAGCCTGGGGGCTGACAATGCCAGTGCGCGGATCGATCCTATCAGATGGCCCAGTCACTTCGGGAATATCTGCCATGCCCTGCTCCATCAAGTCTCTCTCTTCGTCTCCATCGTCTGATCTGTTGGCCCTGGAGAAGAAGCGGTTTCGGTGAACCAGCGAATTGCGTCTCCTCGGTTTGGACTGAGAGTCCGTGGAGGCGCGGCGGCCTAGACGGAAAGGCGTTCGAGTATAGCCGGTGCGAGATTCTGCTCGTCGGGGAGTGGCATTTTCTTCTCGGCGATTGGCCTCGTCCTCCTCGATGATTCGAACGCGGGTCTCACGAGAATCGGCGTTTGAGTCTGTCCTAGTTTCGGGGACACGAGTCTGGCTGCGACCGTTGTCCAAATCGCCCATGAAGTCTGCTGAGCTGACATCTTTCATACCGATAGAAAAGTCCACACGTTTCGACATAGCGGAAATAGACTCACCTCGGGGCCTCGACGTGTGGGAGCCAGTCCTGATAATTGATCGATTACGATCGGTACCGAGACTGTCTGCAGCATTCGGAACGAAAGCTGGATCGCGAGCGAGTGATCCAGACCGCGGGCTTGGACCAGACTGGTTTTCGTTGTTTGAAATGTCCGAAATTTCTGCGGCTCTTACCCCAGTCTGATGGTAATAGAATGGCGTATCCTCATTGGTTCCGGGTATACGTCTACGAGGTCCTTCAATGCCGATCTCCTGCATTGATACCATCATAGCGCAGATGAATTTGTTGCGACGCTGGAGCCGAAGAAGTTCATTTTGCCAATTCGATTTGTAAAAGAATATGACATTGAGGTTGACAGAATACGCCTCGACGATGTCACGGATCTCTGTCAAAATGTTTGGCTGATACTCTCGCTTCTCTGCTTTCACGTATTCGAGCAAACGAGAGCGAAGTTCATCGATTTGATCTAGAGTAGTGCCAAATTTAACAGTCAACGGGACTGCTTCCGCAAGGCCTCCGGAACGACGCATGTTGAGGATGAAGAGCGTGTTCAAATAGCTGTTGGGAGCTTGAACGATGTGACCCTCCATCTTCTTGAACTCCGTGAAGAGAAGAGATATCTCCTTGACCAGATAATCGTCGCCTTTCAGAGCCGCACCTGTATTTCCATATATTGTTATTCGATCGCCGACATCGAAGGGATGCTTGACGAGAACGAAGATGCAGGATTGGAGAAACTCCTGGGCTGTAGCGGAGAAAAGCCAGGACAATGCCAGAACAGCAGATCCAGCACTGGTTAAAACACCAGCGGCCGATGTCGAGATCAACGATAAGAAGACTAAAACGGTGATGATCAGAACAAAGAATAGCAGAATCGCATCAAGCTTTGCCACGACCGAATCCAGATCCTTCAAGGATGCTGTGATGGATTTACGTTCCTTCCCGATATCAACGCTGACAGCCTCGAGTTCAGTCATGGAAATATCGCCGTTCATATCTTTATCGAACATGGCGAAAGCGCTGTCTGCTTCTTCATCGTTGTCAAAGGCATGCTTCAAGTCTTCCGAAGAGATGGTATCAGCTTCCTCTTTGACGAAAGTCCTGTATAATCGTCGCGCGAGCACCTGGGACTGTGAGGGGGAAGACAGCAAGGTAAGCACGAGTTGGCGAGGGTGGGTGCTCTTTGTGACTGCCTTGCCGGTGAAATCACCAGCGACATTGCCAGCTACGTCTCCGACCTTCCCAAAGACGCTCTGGGTCTTCTTTTGTGCCTCGTTCAGATACTGCATTGGAGTTCGCGCTCCAGAACCTGACGGGGTACGCTCCTCGAAATCAGAGTCCTCCATTGCAATTTTCTCTTTGGAATATTGATACAGCTTCGTAAGACTGCCGATTTGAAATTTGTTGATCTCAATGCGGTCGGCATAGGTTCGGAGATGAAAGCTGATAGCAATAAGCTGAATGATAATCTTTTCGCCAAAATTCAGAGTGACCCCCGTAAATATGGAGACAATGACTTTGTTCATTGCCGCCTCCCAGGATTTTACCTTGGTATCTCCATCAAGGTGATGATGTATCATGATAGGAAGGAAGGAAATCAACACAGCGAGCATCCAAAAAAACAACGTGGCCGGAATCTCGAGTTGTTTGCACATGTCCCTCCATTTCTTGCTGTTGTTGGTAAAGACGCTAGAGACGAGGCCTGCAGGCCATGGTAAAGACTTGGCCACGATTCGTGCTCCCCAGAGGGTGAGCCAAATTATCTCGAGCCAAACGCAGAACCAAAGTAGCCGGACTCCGCCCACCGTGGCTCTTTTGAATACTAGACCGCCAATGAGCAAGGGAATGAGGATGATCAACACCAAAGGGACGATATACATGAAATATCGAATCAGCCAATTGGAGTCGTGAATCTTCTTGAATACCCTGGCGAAACTGCTGTCGGGGTGCTCTGGCGGTTTGAAGGTTGACGCCTTCTCGTGTATAGGATTCGTATTGACGTCGAATTGGTCGACAGGTTCCGGGCTGGACCTTGAACGATGTATCGACATCGACCTAGTCAAGCCAGTAGGTACTTGCTGGCTTTGGGACCTTGACACCTTCCTCTCTGCCTGCAACATTGCCAGATCATCCTCCAGCCGCTGTTCTTCTTCTCGTGACTGGGATTGTGATGCTTTCCCTCCGAGGGTTTGCTGAGGCTGAGCGTCATTGGTCGCAGACCTCTCTGGACGATCATACTCGTTGGACAGCGTGCCCTCGTCATCAGAATCACTCGAGCGGCCAACAGTGTGGGCGGGATATTGAGGCGGTGCAAGTTGAGGTTGGCGTATTTCTTCGACCGGCGTAGACATTATGGTCCTAAGGCGGTATCTGACGCGTTCTTTTCGTCAGGATTGATCGAGGGTGTTCGTAGGGGGTGAGTCAGAGGAGGATGTAGAAAAGATTTTGAGAATATCGGAGGAGTGGAGCGCCGTGCTGCATTGGAGTGAAATTGGAGGGAACAAAGCGAGTGTGGGGGTGGTTGTGAAGAATGATGGCTCACAGCACAAAGTCGACTTGACAAGAAAATATCATTGAAGAAAGAAAGTCAATATTACAATACGGGCATTGTCACTCTTTTTCTTCTTCTTGTTTTCTTTTCTTTTTGTCGATGGACCAGCGGAGAAGTGAGCACTGGTGGAAAGTAACAAGAGAGGCTGCGTTGCTATCTATTAAAAGACTGTCGATTAAAGGTGAAGGTAAAGAATACCCCTATTTTCGTATGTCTTGGGAAACTAAACAAAAAATCCGCAATTCTGGCACCCCCCCAAAATCAAAAATCAAAAGTTTTGTTTCTCAAACAACTTCACAACGATAACTCGCAAAACTTTAAGAATTATATAAATCTTAAAAGATGTATTAAAGAGTACTCCGTTTGATTTATAAAAGATTTTAATTATTCGCTATATTGTAAAATATAAATTTATCAAATTTTCGAGATTTTTAAAATAGTTTTAACAATCAAAAAAATAGTCGAGGTAACATTTTAATATAAAGTTACACGAACGTGTTTTCGCTATAAATTCTTTATTTACGATATTATTCGCGATTTTAAAAACAATTTTTTCTATAATTAAAATATTTATTATTTAATATAATCGATAAACGTTATAAATTTCTTAAATTATAAAGAATTGTGATTGTGAAATTATTTACGAAATATGATTTTTGATTTTTGATTTTAAAGAAGTGCTAGAATCGCGGATTTATTATTTTATTTTTTAAAATATATGTCACGATACGTTAAGACTTTTATTATTAATCGACTTTAATCGTCGCTAGTTAGCTTAACATCGCATATATTTGCGAAGTAAACATATAATTTTTTTATATATATCTTATACACACATCATAAATATATGATTTAAATTTTATTTCTTAATAATTAATAGTCACACTTAACTCAAATTCTCTTTCGAGTCGTTTATATCGTCGTTTAATTCGTGATTATTATATATCGATAGTTAATTTCTCGCGTTTTCGTTACGTAGCTAGATTATAGTTTACACATTATATATTATCGTCAATTTTTTTAATAAATTATTTAATATATCATGATCTCATTAATCAATTAAAAGTTTTATAATAAAATCTTAATTCGATAAATTATAATTGAATTAAAAGAAGAACACGAAAAAAATAGCGAAGAAAATAACGAAAAGTTAATTAATATTATTATTAATTAATAACTTAAAATATCATTATTATTTTTAATTTTTTTAAAGTTTTTAAAGTAATAAATATATAATATAATGAATTTGTTTTAAAATATGCTATATACGACGTTATAATAATTTCTTTCTTTATAAACAATCTTAATAACTTCGCTTTCTATTATCAAAGAATCAAATATTTCTCTTTCGAAAAACTCGTTTTCACATATAATTTCACGTTTATTATAAATTGAAGAAGTGAGATATTTTGATTTGAAGTATTAATCAGAGTAGGAAATTAAAAATTCAATAAATAACTTAGTTATCAATGTTGACAAATACGTTTATTATTAAAACGTTTATATTTTTGTTAATAAACTTAAAAATTTAATCAATTAATATTTAGAAATTAAATCGATTATAATATTATATTTTCGTAATTTCGCATTAATGTAATATTTAATAAAGTTAATCGAATTGAAACGAGATCTTTTGCGAGATATAAATTTAAATCGATAATATATTACATTAATTGATCGATTTAAAACGAGAATATTAATAATTCTATCGCAATTAATAAAGCAAACGTATTTATTAATTAACGTGAAATTTGTTTTTTCTCGAGCATTCATTTAGCAAATATTTTATTTAATTAAATTAATCGAATTTCATTTCACATATAATTAATTAACATTATTTTGAAATTAATTCGTCGTTAATTTACGTCGCGATATATCGAAATCACGTTTTATTATTATATTACGTTAATTCTTCGAATAAATAAATAATAAAACATTCATTTAAATGAAGTTAATTTAAAAATAGTAATAGCGCTTATGATAAAATAGGTTTGCTTTTTATAATCTTGCATTTATTCGTTATATAAATAAATAAAGAAACGCTTTTTCGTAATAATAATCGTAAAAGAAAAACAATTATCGTTTTTTATTAAAGATATCGATAAATAATAACAAAAATCACGCATATTTAATTAACGTTATTTCGAACGATTATAATTTATATAAAAAAGAGAAGAATGCAAATTAAAAGTTTTATAATTATAAAAATGAAGAATTTTAATTAATTAATATTAATTATAAAAATATGACATTTTTTCGTTTTTTGTGAGCATATTATTACGATACGTTAAAACTTTTATTATTAATCAATCTTAATCGTTATTAGTCGATTTAACATCGCACATATTTGCGAAATAAACACATAAATTCTTTATATACATTTTATATATACATTATAAATATATAATTCAAATTTTATTTTTTAACAATATACGAAAATAAAAGTAAATTAAAATGTGCGAATAATTAATTCGAGAGTATTTTAAAAGTTAAATTCGATTATATTTACGAAGTAAGAGAATTAAATATAAGCTTATTATTAAAGATATAAAAAGTTATTAAGTAAATTAATTATATATAATTTAATAACTCTTTTATGATTATTTACGCAATAAATATAACATTATTATTCGAAATCTCGATTTTATAAAATTTTGAATTATAAATTGTATTTTTTATTAAAGACCGACGATCTCGCTTAAATCGTTAATTAAAAATGAAAGTTTAATGAAATTTCAATTAACGTAAAATCTTAATAGTTAATTTATATAACTCGTAACTTTAACTCATTTTTACGTTTTTATCGTAATCTTTTTTATCTTTTTTAATAACAAATTATTCGTTTTTATGAAATATTTTATTATAAACGTAGACGTTATCGAATAATAATAAGAAATAAAAAAGTTGAATTGAATTCAAAAACAATAAATTTATAATTAATTGAAAATAAGTTTTTATTAAAATTAAACGTAAGATTAAATAATATAAGTATTATAAAAAAAAAATGAATTATAATATTTTTATTTAATAAAAGTATATGTATATATAAGTTTTAATAAATTAAAAATTGTTAACACATTATTGAAATATTATTAAAGTATTGTTAATGCATTAATAATATTAACAATTTATTATTGAAAAATTGTTGAAAAATTGTTAATAATTTGTTAATTAAATCTTTAATTGTTAACGCGTTAATAATTTATTATTAAAGCGCGATTTGTAAACGATAAAATTTTCGTAAAATAATAAATAAATAAAAGTTATAAAGATAATTAAAAATATTAATATTTTGTTATTAAATAAAGTTTAAAATAAATAGTTTTAAAAATGTTAAAGTTTTATAAATAATTTTTTTTTTATAATTTTTATATAAATTATATAAATTATAAAAATTATAAAAGTATTAATATTTTATTAATTAATGATTTTTTATAAAAATTTTAATGTTTTATTAATTTAAAAAAATATTTTAAAAAATAATAAAAATATCGATATTATATTAATAAATGAAAATAAAATATTATAAAAAATAATAAAAGAAAAATAAGAAAAATATTATAAAAATATCGATATTTTAAAGAAAACACGCGACTTGAAAATGAAACATGTTAATTTTACTAATTTTATGTTTAAATCGACTTTTCGTTAATTTTTTTATTAACGATTTATTGATTATTCATTTATTATAATGTTATATTTTTATATATTTTAAAAAAATTATTTTATTTAAAAACTTTGAATGTATAAAACATTAATAAATTATAATAATATATTTATATTAATAATGTAAATTATATAATAGCGCATAAACACTTAATTATAAATAATTTTACATTCTTTAAAATAAACGTTAATATTTATTTATAAAGATGTTTTATTATTATTAAATTATTTTAAATATATTATCGATTATAAGTCGATAGAAAGTTAATAAAGAGTTAATAAAAAGTTAATAACAATTTAACGAAAAGTTGATTTTAAATAATTTACGATTAATTAAAAATTAAATATTATTGATTTAAAGTTAATAAATTACGATAATATTAATATTTTTCGAAAAATTTATTCAAGTTCGATAAAATTATAAAATTATATATATTAATTTTTTATATAAATTTTTCGAAAAAAATCGAAAAATCGAAAAATAAATTATATAACGTTAATTTCGTAAGATATACGTTAAGTAAAATACTCGTTTTAATATAAAATTTAATATATAATTTAAAAATAATATATTTATTATAAATATATAATAATGTAACATTTCAATAAATGAATAATTAATAAATTATTATTAAGAAATTAATAGAAAGTCGATTTCAACATAAAATTAATATTATTAACTATTATGATTTCAGGTTCGATATGGTTTATCATTATTGATTAAGGCTAGTTTTACGACTTAGTTTTACATTAATGTGTTAAGTCGTAACCTAATCTCTTACTTTTACATGCATGCATTTGTACTTAAAACCTCATAGTTAGAATTTCATTCAAATCACGTTTAAACACTACTTAGTTCTACGTGTAGTCTCTGACATTAACATATTTCATTTTCAAGTCGCGTGTTTATTTTAAGATGTTTATAAATAATGTATAATTTTTAAATTATATATTAAAATTCGCATTAAAGCGAGTATTTCGCTTAACGTATATCTTTTAAATTATCAACGTCACGTAATTTATTTTTCGATTTTTCGATTTTTTTCGAAAATTTTATATAAAAAATTAATATATATAATTTTATAAATTTATCGAACTTAAAGAAATTTTTCAAAAAAATACGAATATTATCGTAATTTATTGATTTCAAATTATTAATAATTATAACATAATTTATAACTAATCTTAAATTATTTAAAATTAACTTTTTATTAAATGTTTATTAACTTTTTATTAACTTCTCATTAATTTACAATCAACGATACATTTTCAATAATTTAATAATAATAAAATATTTTCAATAATGAAGATTATTGAAGATTAACGTTTAATTTGAAAATGTAACATTATTTATTATTGAATGTTTATGCGCTATTATGCAGTTCACATTATTAACGCGAATAAAACATTATTATTTATTAACATTTAATACACTTAAAATTTCTAAATTGAGTAATTTTTTTAAAACAATGATTTTCAATTATTTAATATAATAATAATAATAAGCGAACGTTAAATATATTTTACAATTTTCTTTTAATTAAATATACGACGTTAAGGTAATAATAAAAACGATTAACATTTTTTTTATATCGATTTATCGAAGTATTACGTTTAAAAAAAGAATTTTTAAAAAATTTAAAAATGAAATTCGCGTTAAAGACGCATTGATATTATTACGAAAATATATTATATTAATTATAACGTAAGCGAACTTTATTATTTATACTTTCTTTTTTTAAACGTATCGAGTTTCTTATTTTATCAAAATTTATAAATAATAAACGATAATTTTTTTTTAAATTATTATGCCGCTTATATAATAAAAAATCTTACGCATAATAACGTCGAATGAAATTAAATCTTAAAAAATAAATGTTTGAAGAAGCGAAAATTATTTACGAAGTTTATTCGTATTAATTTTACTTAATTATAAGCTCAATAAATCGTTTAATTTATAAAATAAATATAAAATAAAAGATATAATTTAATTTAATTGATGTGTAAAAGTGCTTTAATTGCGAAAGAAGAAAATTATCGCGCTATTTATTATAATAAAACATTATTACTTTTTTTAATATAATGTTTCTTTTTTATTATTATTAAAAGTAATTACATTAAACGTATTTTTCTTTTATTTATTCGAACTTTTTAATTTTTTTATAATTAACACATTTTTTTATTTAAGCTTTTTAACGATTATATATATATTTTTTAAATTTAATATTAAAATTTCGTTTTATTAAACGATATATAAGCGAAGTAAATTGTTATCGAAAACTTTTATTTTTATTTAATTCAAATTCGCCTGAAAAAAGACAATTTTAATATTATAAAAGATATTAATTTAATTAATAATTATTGAAAGTACGATTAATTAATTATAAAATGTTTATTAAATTTATAATAAACGATAAAATTATAATTAACGACATAATAATATCGATAATATTATATATTAAAAACGTTATATTTTAAATAACAATAAATTAATAGATTTTTTTATAAATATTATTTATTTATTATTTTTTATCAAGTTATAAATTTAATAAAATATTTGTTAAATAAATATATTAAACTTAACAATTTAACAATTTAACGATTTTCTTAATAATTAACGAATAATAAGTAATATATTATGCTCTTATAATACTTTTCGACGAAAAACGATAACTATTTATTATTTTTATAATGTTTACGTATTTAATTATATTCGCGATTTTTTATTTGATAACTCTCAAATAATTTCATTAAAGATTATTAATTTATTAACGTTTGCGACTTTTTAAGATTCGAGATTAAAGATATTCTCTTTATCGTCGTTTATATCAACGTTTATTGTTTTTTAAATCTCGTTATTTTCAAATTGTTCGACGATCTTTATTTAATTATAATTAATAATTTATTTCATTTTAAGATTACGTTTATGATTTAAAATAAGTGTAAACGTAAACGAAAGACGACGTAATAAGCGATTATATTTTAATCTCTTAATAATATCGAGCGCTGAGAAAACCTTTTTATTAAATATTTATATTTTTAATCAAATTTAATTTAATTAATTTAACTTATTCGATTAAAGATTAAAAGCTTTAAATTAAAATAATAATTAAATAAAAATTCGATAATAAAATAATCGATATAATAAATTAAATCGATAAATAATTTTAAATCGATTAAATTAATATTGTCGTTATATATCGCTATAATCTTCGCGTCGTTTTTCTTTAAAATTTTATATCGTTTAAAAATAACTTTTATATCGAATTCGACGATCGATTCGACGACGATTTTTATTTTAACGCGAATATTCGTTTTAGTAATCTATTTTTTAAACGAATAAATAAATAATTTGCGTAAATTATCTTTAATTTAATTTTTTCTTTTTCGAAAATTGAATTTATATATCTTTTAATCGTCGTTATCGTTTTCGTTATTAATGATATCGTTAATACGTTTTTCAATTATCAAACGATATAATATAACGTTAAATTTATAACGTCGCTCGATTATCGCGTTATCTTTTTTTATTTTTAATGTTAATCGACGAAATCGCTTAACACACTTTGATGACACGTAATTAATTTTATTATATCGATTCAAATTTAAATTAATTTGTTTATTAACGTTAATTATACGTTTATATTTTATAAACGTATATAAAACATTATTATATTAATTAAGATTCGTTATAAGCGCGTATAATTTTTTAATTTTAATTATATTAATTACAAGTGCTTTAATAAACACTTTATTAATATAAAATTCTTAAAATTCGACTTTAATTTGTTTATTATTAAACATTTCTTTTTTATAAATTTTAATTCGATTTTTTTTAATAATGTCGATTTTTTTATATTTAACATAAATCGTTTTCGTTTAATTATTTTCGACATTTAAATTCGCGAAAAATTATAATATAATATATTAATATGCGTAATAAAAATCAAATTTAAAATTTTTCGATAAATCGAAAAGCTTCTCTTTAAGGAGAATTTCGATAATTTGATTTTGAATAATAATATTATTATTCGCGATTTTAATCGCAACATTATTAATTATTTTTATATATATTCGCAAAACGTTTTTGAAAATCTCGAATTTGTTTTTATAAATTTATTATTGTGTTTTCTTTAATAATTTATTTAAATTAACGTTTTAATTTAAGATTACGTAAATATGTTTATTAATAATAATTAATTTTTATATTATTATATCGTTAAATTCGATATATTTAATTATCGAATAAGTAATAACATTAATTATTGTTTTAATTTTCCTCGCTTTTTTCATTAAAGACGTTAATTTGTTTTTAATCTTGATTTAAATGTTTATTAACGTTATTTTAAATAATTATTTTATCGAAATCGCAAGTTTTAACGATATAATTTTCAAAAACGATAATTTAAATTAATTTCGTAAATCTTTTAATTTTTATATAATGTTTAACGTGCTTTTTATTATAATTATTAACGCGATTTTATTAATAAAACGAAATTTCGTCTTAATTAATAATAAAATAAAAATCGAGTCGATAAAAATGATTAAAATCGAAGATTTATTGAAAAATATTGAAATCGATAATAATAACAAACGATTTAAAGATTCGTTTAATTAATTAGCGATTAAATCGAAGCGTTTAATAAAAGTTTATTTTAATAACGTAAATTGTAAAAGCGATAATATATATAAATCGTTATTCGTTATACATAAATAATAAAGTATTTTTTTTTCGTAAATGAAATAAAATTGTTTTTCTTTAAATTTATAATTTTTTTTAAATCTTTTAAAAATTCGAATTAATTAATTTTACTTATTCAATTTTTATATCGTTATATAAATAATATATTTATATATATATATAATATTTTTAGTTTTATCGTGCTCAAATTCGTTTATTGTCGAATTTACGTTTATTTTATTTATAATAATGTGATTAATTATTTAAAAGACTTTTAATTATTATTTATTTATTTTACGTTATAAGATTTAAATTTTTATTATCTTATAAATAAAAATATTAGATAATAATGTTTCGATAAAATTAATTTTTTATATCTTTAAATATAAGATTCTTTAAAAATTAATTCAATATTAATGAAATTTCTTTTTAAATCGGCGAAAATAAGACTTTATAATCACACGTATACTTTTTTATAATAATTTTAACTTTTTAATCTTCACGCTTAATATCTTTCTTCGCTTATTAATAAATGTTTTTTCGACGTTAATTTTAAAACGATATTATTATTCGTTATATTTCGAATATTATTAATTAAAGTAGTTATTAATTTAATTATTTTTTTGATAAATTATATAATGCGTGATAGTTTTTTTTGCTTTTTTAACTTAATTAATTTTTATTAACATTAATAAAATTTATTATAATTGAATTAATAAATAAAATAATCGTTAAATAAAAAATAATAAAATAAATAATAATTACGAAATATTTAATGTTAAAAAAATAAATCGATAATATAAAATCTCGCGTTAAATTTATTTTCGTTTTTATGCGATTGTTTATCGCGCTAATTAATTATAAATTTATCTTTAATAATTATATTAATAATTAAATAATAAATATTTATTTTAACGTTTTAAATCGACAATTTAACGTTTTTATAATATTTAAACGAAATATTAATTATAATTAAAAGCGATTATAATTAATATTAAAAACATTAACGATCTTTTTTGATTTATTACGTTTTATACATATATATAAAAATGTGTTAATTAAGACGATCATAAATTTAACATTTTTCTTTAATTAATTACGTTTTAAGATTTATTGCTCAAACGTATAAATTTTTTCATATTCGTTAATTAAGTTTTATACGTTTTTCAATAAATCGTCGTCGTATTATTAATCGAATTTTAAATTTCATTTTAATCATTATATAAGATATTTAATTATCGATTTTCTCGTTTTATAATAACGTTAACGCTTATTAATTAACTTTTTTATAATATATTTATATTATTTCTCGTTGAATTTGATAATTATTAATAAATAATTAAATTAAATAAAGCGACGATACGAATTTTCATTTTTAAATGTTGATTGAAATTATGTAATTAATATAATAAAATGAATTTGTTTATACGTAAATACGTCGATTTTATATATTAAATTATTGATTTTTTTAAAAACTTTAAATAAATTAATTCTTTGATTAACGAATTTAAGATTGAAAACTTTAAATAAATTATATTTATAATAAAGTTTAAAAACACTTCGTTTTTTTTATTAAAAACAATAAATCGATAACGAAAATCGTAAATGATTTTTGTTTTAATATTAATTTAAACGATTATTTTTTCGACGTCTTTGATATTAATAAGCCGTTTCGATAAAAACTCGTTATTTCGAATTTAATTTAAGAATAATAATGAAAAAATATCGCGAAAACGATAATCGTAAACGATGTCGTTTATATTTGATTTGATAATCGAGTTTAATAAATTATTAAATATATTATATAAACGCGATAAATATCTTATTTAATCGAAGATAAAATTGTTCGTTAATTAATATCGCAAAATAATTTCGATAATTTGATTAATTTTTTTTAATTAATTATCGATTTCTAAATAATATATCGTATTAATTAAAAAATTAACGTTTAATTTCTTAAAAATGAACTTTTAAAAGATTAATATAAATTTTTTATCGCGATTAAAAACAAATGTTATCGATAAATTCTAATTAATAATTTTATGTAAAAAAATTTCGATTTAATCTTTCGTTGAGAAAATGTTTTTATTAAAAGTAAAAATAATTTTTTTGAAAAATTTGCAAATTATTAATATGATAATTTTTTTTTTTAATTATTTTTGATAATATTAATATAAAATTAACGATAATTGTGTAATGCGATATTGACGATTCGATTATAAAAATAAATAAATCGTATTTCGCATAACGTTTTATTTAATTAATGTTATATTTATAATAATAATAAATATAATAATAAAGTCGACGAGTAAGTTTTTTAAAGAAATAATTATTTATAATTATTTTATATGTTTTATTAAATTCGATATATGCATTTTCGTTATATATTTATTAAAAGATTTTCTTCTCAAATTTCTTAGATAAATAAAGTCGTATTTTATTTAAAAAGTTCGTAAAGTACAATAAGTCGTCGACGAGATAAAATTGAATGTTAAGAATTAAATTCTCGCTTTTTAACATCTTTTATATTTTCATTCATTTTTTATCTTTAATATAAGAAATTTAAATTCTTATTTTGAGTTTTTTTGATATCTTTATTAAAAATTCGTTAAAGATAAATATTTTGTTAAAAATATCTTTTTTTGAATTTTTTTTTTTTCGAATGTTAATTTATTTATAAATTTAAAGAAAGTATTCGATATTACGTATTATTTATTAAATTTATAATAAGTAAACATCAACTTTAAATTATAATAAATATTATAATGTTTTTATTAAGCGTAAATTTAGTTTTTTTATTAAAAATAATGTTAAATTAATTTATTTAACAATATTAATTGTTATTAAATAATTTATATATTTAATTATAATTTATAATAAATTGTTAATATAATATTTAATTTTACGAATTATTTAAATTAATTCGATAATTTTTAATTTGATTAATTAATAATAAAATTTAACGTTATTTAACGATTTAAAAAGAAATAATATTAACATAATATCGTTTTTAAAAAAATTATTATTTTTGAAATTATTTTTAATATAATATATATAAACGTTGAAGTCGCGTTTTTTGAAAACGTTAATATTAACATAAATTCGTTATTTTCAATTAAAATGTATTAAAAAATTCAATAAAAAGAAAAAATCTTATAATAAGCGAATGAAGTTAAATAACAATTATTTCTTATTGATAAAAATTCTCTTTATGAGTTTTCGTCGTTTTTATTTATTAATAATAAACGATTTTTTTAATAAAAAGATTTTTATTTATTAAAAAGACTCCGCCTTTTGCGCATAATATATAATTTTTATTTTTATTTATTTTATTAATTCGAGATAATGCTTTCAGATTTCGAAATCGATAAAAAATTTAATATTCGTTAAGATTTCGATTCGTTTTTATATTATAATTAATTTGAAAACGTCGATTTTTTACTTAAAAAAAGTAACGTTTAAATAATTTAAAAATGTCTTTTTTAAATTAATAATATTCTTTTAATAATTAAAACAATTTACGAAAATATTTAATATATAATTCGAAGTTTTTTGAAAATATTATTAAATCGTTAATGTAAACTTTAATCAAGTTTTTAAAAAATTATAACTTTTTATTTATAATACGTTGCACGTAAGATAACGAGCTCTTAAAATTCATTATAATAATTTTAAAATATTGAAATTCTCGATAAAAAGCGATCGTTTATTTATATTAATTTTTAAATCAAACGTCAAATTGAAAAAAAAAAGAATAAATTATTAAAAATATTAATGCATTTTATATTTTATAATAAATTATTTTACATTATTTTATAATTATAATAAATAAAAACTCGTGATAATAATTCGATTAAATTCACGAATATATACAATTATTTTTGATTTTTTCTTTAATGTTAAGATAATGAAAGTTTAATGTATATATTAACTTGAAAGTGTATAATAAACTTAATTTTTATTATTAAGAAATTTATTGTTAAAATATCTTGTTAAGTTATATATTTAATAACGAAATTTGCTTAACAAGAAAAGTATCTTGTCAAGAAATTTATTGTTAAAATATTTTGTTAAGTTATTTGCTTGATAACGAGATTTATTTGATAAGAGAAGTATTTTATCAAAGTTATATAAAAATCGTTATAGTTATAACAAATGTCATTAACAAAAATAGAGATATCGTCTCGATATTAAATGCATAACATAACAAACTTAACAAAAACCTTCGTAAACATAATAAGAATTTTCTGAGCAAGAACTTTTATAGTCAAAAAGCGGCTTCGGCGATAACTTTCATTAAACAGGTAAAGATTTTAACAAAATATAAACTTTCTCATAACGCAAGACATCATCTTTTAATTTTTATAAACAATACGACGTTGTTATTAACTACTTTATACTTTTTGACGATTTTTTATGTATATCGTAACAACTCACGTTTCAACTTTTATATATCTGTTTTTAATTTATAATTAAATCATTTTATTAAATATTGAGTTAATTATTTTTGATTTCGATGAATATTTCTCTTTCGCAATAACTTTTCAATTTTATATTTTTTTTCGCTCTTAATTATCACGATAAAAATAAATAAACGATAATAACGATATAAATTTTCGACGAAATCGATAATAGATTTCAGATATGTTATCGAAATGATGTCGTAAATTTTTATATTTGTTGATAATTCGAGCTTATAAATAAAACGTTCGATTTTTTCGAAAATTTTAAAAGATTTTATAAATTGTGAATTCAACTTTTTAAATTTGATAATAAAAACGTTATAATTTTTATAAAGTCGTAAATTTACGAGATCGTCAATTTTGAAAAATTGAAATTAATGTTTAATATTATAATATTTTTTTATTTTTAATGAGACGAAAGCAATAATATCTTTAACGTCGATGTATAAAAGTTTATATTTATTTATAATCGTCGATGAAAGTGTTATTTTTAAAGCGAAAATTGTATTAAAAGTTAACGTTTTTTGAAAAGTTGCTTAACGAGAAGAATTTTCTTATCGAATTATGAAAATCACAATAAAAATAACGATTTTAAGTGACGACATTTTATGAAAAGTTTTTTTATAACGAATAAGAATTTCTTGAAAAGAAATTTCTTATATTGTTTTAATAACATTTTTGATAATAAAATATATTATTATAATAAAAGTCGATATTACACGAAATAACGAAATTAATATTTAAATAATAAAATTAAGATTTTCGATTCTCAATAAATCGAATGTTTCACGTATTTTGAAATTATAAAAAATTTGAATAAATGTTTATGCGATAAAATTATATTTGATAAAATTATTTAATATCATAAACATTTTAATAAAAACTTAAAGTTAATAACGAAAATCTTTTAATGTGACAATATAATATCATAATATTATTTCGACGATTTAATTGAAACGTTTAAATATTTCGTTTATTTATAAATGTTAAATAATGAAATAAAGAAAATCGATTTTAAGAACTTTAATTTTTTTTTTAAATTTCGCTCACGAATTTGCGATTTTGATTAAAAATAATAATATAAAACAATCTTTAATTAAGTTTTATTAAACGATTTAATAATCGAATAATTTATTTTTTATCGAATCAGATATTTTTATTAAATATATAAATAATAATTTTAAAGAATTTATTAATAACGAACATTAAGCAATCGAAATCATTTAACGATAATTTCAATAATGTTAAAATAAAATTAATAATAAAAATGTGAAACGATTTTATCGGCGAATAAATAAATTAAAGAAAATTATAAAATTTATGTCGAGAAATTTGATTAAATTAACAATGTAAATAATAAAAAATAAATTTATAAAACTTAATAGTTATTTTAAAAATGTATAATTTTCTTATAAATCGTTTATAAGTGCGAATATAATTAGAATAATTCATCTCATTATATGTTAATTTGAAAACTTTTATTTTTATAATCGAAGAAATATAAAAACGTAAATCTTTTTCGTTATTATCGAAATATAATAAATTATTCATAACGCGATAAAATAATTTAATAACATTCTCTTTAAAAATCTCGTTATTCAACATTATGCGCATAATACGTTTTCATTTCGATTTTTTTTAATATTTAAACAAAAGACGTTATCGAAAATCTAAATTTATTTCGACGAAATTAATTGAAAAGTAACGCATTATAAATCAAACGTTAAGAAATTTATTAATTTCAAAATGAAATTTCTTATTTATTAATTTAAAAAATATATCGAGCACGATATTTAATTTGTTAAATTTATATTTTATATTAAAATCAAAACGTTATAAATATTTAAAAGTACGAATTAAGCGTAGATTTAATTTTTCGATAAACGTAATATTTAAACTTATTTAACGAATTATGAAGATGATAACAAAATAATCAATATAAATAATTATGTAATAAATAAATGTTTCGATTATATATCGAATTTTTTTAACGATTCAAATGATATTTATTATCTCAAATTTCGTAAATTAATATCGAATTTCGATATTCGAAAAAAGACGATTTAAAAAGAGAATAAATTGTTAAATTTTTTGTTTTAATATCGAAATCGATAATTCATTTATGAAATAATCAACGTAAACGTTAAATTCGAATTTTTTATTATTATTAAAATTAACGTATAATATACGCTTCTCATTATAATGATATAAAATCGTCGATAAAAAAAAAGCTTTTGTAAATAATGAAAAGCATTTAGTATTTTCGAAATTAATATCGTAAAATAAATACGAATAACGGTTTTTTTACGAGCGTTATTTTTAACGCTTATCATTTATATGAAATACGTTTTTTATAATTATAATAATTTTGTTATAATCGCATAATAAAAAATATATTAACGTAAATATTTTATTAAATCGAGATATTTTTCAAATTAATTTAAAATTCTTAAAAAGATAAGATTAAAAATTGTTGTTAATTTATTTATAGCGATAATAAGATTGAAAGTATCGACTTTTTATTTAAATAAGTACATCGATAAATAATCGAGAAATGATTTTCGAGACGAGAAATGTATATTCATTTTCGCGAAAACGTTAAACATCAAATTAAGATGCTCGATCTTTTTTTTTATTAAAAACGAAAAAATCATAATATCGTCAACATAAATCTTATAAAATTTACGAAAAAATCATAAAATGTGATTAATCATTTTTTGAACATAAGCGAGAAAATTGCGATAATTTATAATTAAAACTTTGAATAATTCTTGTTTACGATGAAATGTTATCGTAAAACGATATCGATAAACTCTTTTTATTCATTATTAATAAAAAAAATTAATAACGTCGATAATAAATATAATTTTAACGTTTTTAATTTTAATAAAAGTTTCAAATTGAGAAGAAATAGAATAAGCGTTTAATATAATAATTTTATTTAAAATATAAATGTCGACGACGACGCGATTTTTGCGTTCGTTTTCATTTTTGAGAATATTTTTTCATATTACGAAGTAAGAGAAGAAAAATGAAATAATAATAATAATTTATTTTGTATAATTTTATTTATATAATTTATCAAATCTTTTATCGATAACGTTTTTATCTCGTTAATTTATTGAATAAATACGTGTTTATTCAAATTTATAAACTTTTCGTTAATTGTTTATCAAAAAAATATTCGTTTATTTCTTTTTAAAAACGTTAATAACGTTATTAATATCTTTTTATAATATAAAAAAAACGTTTATAATTATAACAATCGAGACTTTTATTTTCGATAAATTATGAATTATTATTTCGATAAAATGAATAATTTTTAAGATTAATATTAAGATTTACACGAGTGTTATAATAATAGAAAATGTAATTATTTTAATTATTAAACGATAAAGATTAATTCGTATTTAATTAAATTAACGTTTTAATGCTTTAATAATTAAATCATAATTTTTTAATGAAATAAAAAAGCAATTTACGACGTTATATTCGTTTATTTTATCGAATTTTTATTTTTATAATAAAATAATTAATTTGTCGATATTATTATAAATAAATACGATTAATAAAGTGTGGTCGATTATATAAGCGTACGCGAAAAGCGTATTCAGCGTTTATGATTCAAAAAAAAGATCGCGATTTTTTGATAACATTAAACGTATTTTATTAAATTCAATCATTAATATAATAACGTTTAAATACGAAGAAATGTTTATTCTTTTCTTCTTATAAATTATAACATTAATTCGAAATTCTCGAATTATGATAATGATAAAAATTTCGTGATTTTAATAAACGTTAATTTTTATAATATTATATTCAAGATTAAGAATAATGTTTTTAAATTTCATAATGTTAATTTTAATAAATGTTTTAATAGTTAAATTATCGACGATATATAATTCTCGTTTTATTAATATTATAACATCGTTTTTATTCGATAAATATATTTTAATTTTAACATATTTATTAACATTATGCTTTTTGTTATTAATATCTTTAACGATTATTAAAATAAACATTTTTTTGATTTCGATATCAAAAAGATTTTTTCGTAGAAATTTTCTATCGATAAGATTTATAATATAATTCGTATCAAAACAAAAATCGAAAAGTAAGTTTAATAGAAATAGTTATATTATAATAATAACATAATGAAAATCTCGAAAAGCATAATCTTAAATAAACGAATTCGTGAATGTGAAAAGAATAATGTGTTCAAAAGTTATCGATTTAACAATAAAAGCAGATATCGAAATAAAGAAAATCGAAAATGTTATTATAAACGATTTTACCTCGAAAATTACTTCGTTAAAATGTTAATAAAAATAAAAATGTCGATATAAAGCATTATTAAAATTAAAATTTTCGTGACATTTTCGATATTTAATAATCTTTATTGTTAAATTAATAACAACGAAGTTGCTTTTCATAATGTCGTTATAAAAGTTTTCAAAATCGATGTTTTTTGAATTATTATTATAGTCGTCAATTTGATTTTTTAACAAAGAAGCATTTTGATAAAAAGCGTTTTTGTAATTATTATATTCGATCTATTCATTTATCGATAATTCATTTTTTTGATTTTCGACATTATATTAATATGCTATAATAAAAAATCGTCGTTGAAATTCGTTATCGTAAGATTTAAACGAATTTTTATTATTTTCATAAATGTTAACGTTTACGTTTTATTAACGAGGTTGATTTTATTTAAAAGATTCGTTTACGTTTTCGTTAATGATTTATAAAGATTAACGATTTTCAAATAGTGAACGTTATTGTTTTTGTCAGATCGAATAATCGTATGCGTTTTATATAGAGTATGCGTTATCATAACGTTATCTTTTATAAGTTTTTATAAAAATTGCAAAGTTTAGATTTAATTGAATTAATCTCGCAATTATCTCGTTGATGAGAATGTTTAATAAATATATGTTTATTTAATATACTTCGAAATTTCCTTTTAATTTTTAAAGATTAATTTTATCACATAATTTAATCATTAAATTTAATAATAACATTACGTTTTTTATATATATTTATTTATTTACGTTTACTTAACGACGTAAATAATACGCTTTAT
Source organism: Alectoria sarmentosa (assembly GCA_009733775.1). Taxonomy (NCBI): domain Eukaryota; kingdom Fungi; phylum Ascomycota; class Lecanoromycetes; order Lecanorales; family Parmeliaceae; genus Alectoria; species Alectoria sarmentosa. The sequence continues at coordinate 32,224 of WOGZ01000349.1, forward strand.
AATTTTAATCTTTTAAATCTTTCGAAAAAAAAACTTAATGTCGTTGCGATGTTGATTTCATTTGAAAATCAAATATTTGAAATCGAAAATAATTAAAATAAACGTTTAAACAGCGTTAGCGGGTTTCGAAAATTTATTTTTAAAAAAAAAATCAATTTAAAAGAACGTCTTAAACGTATTAAAAAAAATCGTCGTTTTTAACAAAAACGCGAACTTTTTATATTAAAAATTCGTAATAATAAGTTTTATAATGAGAGCTCGCAAAATATCGTTAAGAAAACGTTAATTATTACGTTTATAACTTCGTTTATAATCAAAATATTAATTATTACGCTCGCGATTTCGTCTTTGATAAAAATATTTATTTTTAAAATCAAAATTATTCGTTTTAAAAAATTGAAACCTTATTAAAACAAAAATGAAAAAAAATATGTGCGTTAATTTCACGATACGAAAATTATTTTTATCGAAATTTTTAAATATTTTATTATTAACATTTTAAAAATTATTTATTATATGAAATCTTTAAAGAATAATGTTAATAATTAATAATATATTAAATACGAAAAAAAGAGTTTTATCGATATAACGTATGAAAATTTTAAATATTTTTTATTTAATTTTATCGTCGATTCGATTAATCGTTATTTATTCGTTTATGAGAAATGAAAAAAAATTAAATAAAAACTTAATCAAAAAGTCACGATCTTTAAAACATATTTAAAAAAATTAAAAATTCATTTATTATTTTTAATAAAAAAATATAATTTTTTTTTTTTTTATAAAGTTTCAATTTACGTTAAAGAATTAAATTTTAAATAATGATAATATATTTAAATAACGTGAGAAAATTCTTATTATAATTATTATATATAAACGAATTTTTA